>JARHVA010005813.1:257500-337500 GCA_037957365.1 Torreya grandis | reverse complement strand
TAGTTATGAAGATATAACTCATATAATTATGTTTTTTCTTCTTGTGATATTTCTTTAATAATTGAAAGAAAGAGAGAGTAATGATTACTTCACATGGCATGTCATAGTAAATTATCATGAACTTAGACATAAACCATTTTTCCTCAAGATAAATTGAATAAACCTGTATAGGAGGTATGCAGTCAAGAATGTCTTGAGGAAGAATAGCTAGATCTTAAATTTTATTTTATATTTTGGATATACTTTCTTCTTTAAACCAAACCTCTTCCTTCAATTTCAAGTTTTCTTTTCTTAATGTCCTAAACTTTTCATACTGACTATATATCTATATTATCACTTTATAAGACATAGTATATGATGAATTATACCTAATTTCTTTGGTAATTGTGGGATTTTCCTATTACTTTAAAGCTACATGAAGCTATGAAATAACATCTATAAGATGGATTTCTATAGAGGGCTATAGTTGATAAGCTACTGTAGCAAGCATATCTATTCCTCCTCTTGATTGATCTTGTAGATTCTTTCTTAACCACTCTATTTCCTATATGTATTTCTCCAAAGTAATTAATTCCACTTGTGTGGAGGTTTGCTCTATTTTTTATAAATCTATCTATATTTGTTCTTCTCATAATTTTTTAAGATTGTGTTCAACTTGCTCTACCTGCTCTGTCTCCTTTTTGCATTCTTGAGAACACTCTTCCTTATCAGTCTCTATTTTATCAAAACTAAATACCTCAATTGATTCATGACTACTGGTATTTTTTTCTTCTCTAGATTCCTCAATAATATCTATAATAGAATAAGGTTTAGTTTTTAGTTTACCTTTCAGCTTTCCTCTTAATCTATGAGATCTTAGAGGAGTAGATGTGACCTTAGCCTTTTTACAAGAAGGTGGAAAATATTCCTTAGATTTCTTAGAGTCAATTTGGAGGATGAGCGTCCTCTTCCCTCTTCTATATTCTTTGCTTGTGGAAGCCTCCTTTATAGGATTGGTCCTTATTTCAGGTTATTGTGTAGATAGAGTAAGGTCTTCTTTTATAGGTTCTTGTGTGGTTGTAGGAAGGTCTTCTTCTATACATTATTATATGGCTATAGGAAGGTCTTTTTCTATATGTTCTTGTGTAACTACAGGGAGGTCTTCTTCTATCTCCTTCTATCATTCTACTTTCTCACTATTACATTTTATATTTGTAGGCTTTTGAATAAAATCTTCCCAAATTATATTGGGACTAGTTCTATATAGTTAGTCTTGAATAATTAATTGAATTAAATAATGATGAGAGAGAAATTTAGGATTGCCTTTTCAAAATACCTCTACCATTTTTATGATTATGTTGAGAAAGAAATTAAGAATATTTATCTTAATACCATGCCATAAATGGTTCATGAATTTGAAGGAAACACCATGAACCATGGAGTATCTCCCTTCATAGGTGAAATATCTAAACATGAATACATCAACTCTAGCCCATCTTCCTAGTAATGATAATCATGTAGTGCCTTGTTTTGAAGTATCCAAGATTTCATCTCATCTAATAGATTTATACCTCTCTACCTTAGCATCAAAATTATCTTACCATAGTTCCCCTATTTATCAAAATCTAGTTACTCTGATGACTATAGTTTTAGTTAGCTTTATTTTCATTGCTTATATTATTATTATATTTTTATTCAATGAACTAAAAAATTCTTCTACAATTCCTTGATCAGGAGAGTTTATCCTTTGAAAATATTGCACCCATCGTACATTATAAAATAGAACTAGGATGTATAGGTTATTGGTTAGAATAGATATCAAGTGGCTCATGCTTGAGCAAGTCCCCTCCCATATTATAGGATAAAATTTTAGTTATAGGTTCTATGCTCTTATAACAAGGGTTATATATCTTCGGGTAGAATATTTATGATTTTATTCGAGAGAGAGATAACCAATTTGAATTATGGGAAATATTCCCAACTTAAATGATCACTTGTCTTAAAGGTATGTAGTAGACATGTACAAATGGCATGAAAAAATGATAAGAGGAAGTGGTATAATTTCTTCAATGGTCATGTCAATTGACAAAATAGAAGATATCTTAGGATGGTGTGAGCAAGTGGAGATATGGTGGTGTTTTAATAGAACTAAGACCCATCATATTAGTAATAATTAAAAATTATGACATGAAATAAGTACTAAATAATTACCTTAATACTTTTTAGGAATACCTTTCATTGATGCATTTCCTTAGAAAATGGTTTCTTGTATAGCTTGAGCCTAAGGTCATTGACAAGCAATCAAAACTAAATAGAGTCAATTCATGAGATTTGTAGCTCCATTGTCAAAACAAATTCAATCTTAGAAGGCCCAAGCCATCTAGATTGAAGCTTTCCTTTCTGATCCTTTTATTTAGAATAAAAAAGGAGTTTTGAATCACCAAGTTATAAATTTTTAGTCTTGATGTTCCTATCATGGTAACCCACTCATTGTCTGTGCACTACTTAAGTATGATGAAGTGATTATTTTATAAGTTTATAAAGTGTGTTTAGTTACATGATTTTATCTTGTTTTGATTGGAAAATATCCAATCCCAAATCAAGTGTTGTCCTAAATGTTTAATTCTCAAACTCAATGGGGTGAATAGGATTTTTACATAAACTAGTTCATATGGAGTGAAACCAATTATGGTTTTCTAAGTGATTCTATAAGCCTAAACTACTTCTAAAAGATGAGTTGACCAATCTTTTCTATGCAGGTTGATAGTCTTAATGAGTATATTTTTTGATTCCCTATTTATAACATCCACTTGACCGTTTGCTTAAGGATGGTAATGGGTAGACTTTCTATGTCTAATTTCATATTTTTTTACCAAGGTGGATGTGAGATCTGATGTGAATTGTGGTCCTTAGTCTGTGACTATTTATTTTGGTACTCCATATTGGGTGGAGATTTATTCAAACAAAAACTTAGTTACTTTATCATCTCGAGCATGGGTTAAGGCCTTGACCTCCACCCATTTTATTATATAATCATTACACACCATTACCTATTCAATTTTATTGGATTTAGAATTTATGAGACCTACATAATAAGCTCCCCATTTGTTAAAAGGTTCCAAAACTAATTTTGGCTATAATGGCATTTCATTAGAGAAAGTGGGTTTCCTTATACATAGACATTGATCACATATTTAGGTATACATCATGAGATCCTTATGAAAATAAGGCCAATAATATCTAGTAGTAAGTATTTTCATAGCAATCTATTTGGTAGTAAAATGACCCCCACAGGGTTCATGGCAGGGTCTAAGAATTTCATAGGCTTCATCTCATCAAATTCATCTTGTCATAACTGAATCTGGTCTAGTGATAAAGAGATGTCCTACAATCTAGGAATAAATTATGCTCTTTTGGATCAGGGGTTTTTCTCTAGGTGATAAATAGTATGGTAGTGATCCTGCAACAAGATAGTTAACCAACGAGATTGAAAAGTTATTGTAAACAAATGATTATCAAGAAAGGAGTCATCAACAATAGGACTTTGCTCATCATTTTTAAGTTAACATAAAAAATATACTACTATATTATCCTTACATAGTCTATCCACAATGGTAATATAAAATTCCTATAGAAAAATCAACCATCTAATTATCCTACCTATCATAGTAGGTTTACACATTGAATACATGATTTTTACATGGTCTATGTCGATGAAAACTTGGTAACTTGTAATGTAGTGTCAAAATTTGTTGATTGCATATATGACTACAAGAAATTCTTTCTTAGTTATAATGTCTTTTATTTCATCCCCTTGAAGATTCTTGTTGACAAAATAGATTGTGTAACATAAATATTTATCTTTTTATCCAAAGATATCTCCTAAAGTGGTGTCAAATGCATTTGTGTGGATGTGAAAAGGCTTATTATGATTAGGTCCTCTCATAAGAGGAGCTTTTATGAGAAGGTCTTTAAGTTACTGAAAGGTAGTTTGACAATCATTAATCTCTATAAATTTGACATCCTTAATAAGTAATCCAAATAATGGGTTGGAAATTTTATTAAAGTCCTAATGAATCATCTATAATAACTAGCATGTCCTAAAATTCTTATAACATCTTTTTTTTCTTTTGTGTGGGTAGATCATTTATGATACTGGTCTTTGTTGGGTTGACTTGAATTTCAATCAGGGAGATGTGATGCCCTAACACAATCCCTTTAGTCATTTGAATATAACACTTTTCATTATGTAAAGACAATTGGTTGTCCTGGTAGCATTAAATAACTTTCTCTAGCATGGCAAGAGTTTATTCAAATATCTTTCCATAGATATTGAAATAATCCATGTATATTTCAAAATAGTCATGGGAGAGATCAAAAAATATGCTGAAAACAACCCTTTTAAAAGTAGCTAGGGCATTGCAAACACCAAATAGTAATATGAAATAGGCATAGGTTTCCCATGGGAAAATAAAAGTGATTTTGCATTGAACTTATGGATCTATTCATATCTAATTATAGCAAATATAATTATCTAGGAAGGAAAAATACTTTTTACCCAATAATGTGTTCAATAATTGATCAATAAATGGAAGGGAAAAGTGATCCTTCCTAGTAGCAACATTCAATACTTGGTAGTCAACACAAATATTCCATTTCCCCCCCTTTGTTAGGTATAATAATTAGGTGATATACTCACTAGCTATTTGAAATGGGATAAACAGATCCTGCATCTAAGAATTTTTGCAACTTATTTTTAACAATGTCTTCGTCAATAGGATTCATTTATCATTAGGGCTGGTGAATATGCTTACATTATTCTTTAATGTAAATATGATGCATGTATATATATGGCATTATCCATCTCATGTCATGGTAGTCCCAAACAAATGCTATTGTGTGCTTTCTTATCATTGTAATTGGCTTTCTTATTAGGGTGTTAAAGAAGTGTTGATGTTGAGAGGTTTATTTGGCAAAATGTCCACTTTCATTGTTAAAGAGAGCATGGTTTATAAATTTTAAATTAAAAAAGTGTAATATTAATGGGGAGGAAAATGATGCAATGTCCAAATATATTTTGGAGTTTTAGCATGGTCTTTTTTAGGAAAAGTATTATAAAGTGGGCATGGTGTAAATTCACACATGTTTGTGGCTACAAGATCTTATCGATAGATGTTATGTAGCATACCAGTAAGGAAAATTTCCTATTCTTATGCCTATAAAGCTGGAATATTATTAATTGTGCATAGAGTTTCCAAGGAGATAGATTCCTCAAAGTCATCAATCTAAGGCATTAGGCTATTATTCTAGGAAGGCTGAACTGGTGGATAAAGAACCAATTTCATGATGTCATTTCTTTTGTAAATTAACATTTTTCTTGACCTACATCTAATAAAAGCATCAGCAGCATCCAACATCTAACCATGGGTGACCAAGGATGAGAAGATGACCTCCCAAGTTACTTTTTGGCTACAAGACAATAAGGTCTACTAGATATTTCTATGAATCCACACTAATAACCAGTTCTTCAACAATCCCTTTAGGCTTAATAGTTGACCTCTCATCTATTTATAAGATGGTGAGTGTTGGATGGAGTGTTTTAATTTTAAGTTATTGCATCATCTCCATGGTCATCACATTGATGGTTCTACCTAATTTAATTAAAGTATTGGATATGGGTTGGCCATTAATGCTAACATTGGCTACAGGACTTCTAAGATCAGAGTATTTTGGGGGAACTATATTTCCCAACATAATATCCAGTAATTGGCCAATAACTTGGATTGTTATATTATATTTCTTCTTTCTTCTTCTTCTTTTCAAACATAGCTCTCTAATAACCTTATTATAGATAGGAACATATTTTACTAATTAAAATAGTGTAATTTTTATGCACACATTCTTTACTTTTTCTAAGATATCAAATTTAGGTTTTGGTTTAGGATGCTTAATCTCTCTATAAAAGGAGGATTGTCAAATCCTTTTTGGTTTTCTAGTGGACTTGGCTCAGGATTGGCCAAGGATGGTTGTGGATTAGTATGGAGTGGATTAGGTTATTCAAAAAAATTTATGATGATGGGTGAGATGTTTTGTGGAAAAATGCATCCTGAGTGAAGTTGACTTGATTAGTTTCCAAGGTATATGTTAGATATTGCATTATTTCAGTCAATTGTGTTAATTGAATGAACTTATTAGTAGGGTTAGGGATAGGCTAGGTGGGTAACTAAGTGGTTCTAGTAGGTTGTTTAGTGTCTACCATTAAGGCCTATTGTTGTGGTTATTATATTTTTTGAGGAAAGCCTTGATTACTTCTCCATTGTTGTTTCCATGGATTAGAGGTAAAAGTCTATTGTTTCTCTTAGAATTACCCAGGTTGAGGTTATTATCCATTCTATTTCATCCATAACAAATTTTAGTGTAGCTATTAGTTTGTTTGGGGCCAATTTTGATTGGGCATATTCATCCAAGAACCTTATTGAGGATTATTCAAGAATTGAGAATATGAAAACATAGAGTTCGATGGCATACCTGATCTTTTTACCCATGATTTCTATTAAGCCACATAAAACACTTGATTCTCATATCCTCCTATGATATGTAGCTCTACTATTTTAAGATTCTCCATATTTATCTTAGCTACCCAAGCTTTCATAGAATGCGATGTATATTTCACCTTCTCTTTTATGCATTTAGGACAATAGGTGGGTAAAGATTTTTTGGTTTCTTCCTACTTCCTTTGTGTATGTAATGTATCAGACTAAATACCTAGGTGGATAATAATGCCCCACTTCATGTCCTACAACAGGTTTCTATCTTCCTCTTTAGATAGTCATGTTATAGATTCTATAGGAAGGGTTACACCCCTACTTTTGTTCATGGTTAATCTAGAGTAGTTTGTACATAGAACCATTAGTTTATTAAAGGACAATGTAGAAACATCACCAATAGACATTAAGTCTAGTGCCTCTAGATAATCATCTCTAATTCCTTTAAAGAAAATCATCTTTATAGATTTTTTCTCCATTGTAATTTGTTTGGACTTTTTTAAGATAAAAAAATCTCCCCATATATTCCTACAGTGATTCATAATCAACTTGTGTCATTCTAAATATGTCATCTCTCCTATAATTTCTACCTCTAAAATAGTCTTGGTATTTCATCAGAAACCTCTCTTTCATTTCTTACTAAGTAGAAATGGCATCCTTTTTAAGTCCCACGAACCATCTAAGTGTTGCATATTTAAGTGTTTTTAGAAATAACTTGAGTTTTTAAGCATCTTGATTATAATCATAACTACAACATAAAATGTCAAACTCAAAAATAAATGTGTTTGGATGCTCACATGATTTTCCCCTAAAAGTAGGGAGGGCAGAGTGAGAAATATTATTCATAAGTGTATTTCCTTAAAGATTAAGGATAGGATATTAAAATTTCATCGACTCATTGGAAAGTTTTTCTTCCTAACGACACTCCATGAATACTCTTTGTTTTGGTATACCAAAATTTGTTACCACCAACTTGTAAAAATTCCTATCGATTATTCTATTTCTTGGGGTGTAGAAGACAGAGAATTTATCTTTCTTCTTAGGAATATATGGAGTTATATACAGTGGGTATGGTGTAGATGTTTAAAATGATTTAGGTTGTGTGCTAGCAAAGAGTATTTATAAATTAGAAGATTCTATTAGCCTGATATTCCTTCTAAGAGCAAGAATAACCTTGAATGCCTCCTTAGTAAGAAATTTGGGCAGCAAATGGAAATAAACTTCAAATTAATTATTATGGGGTGATAATGTATGGATTGTTAAGGGTGTTACATGTGGGTATATTGTATGGGTATGAACCTCTTTAAATTTTCCAACCTATAATACCAATCTAGCCAAAAATTCCTCCTTTTCTACCTCTTTTATTGATAATTGTGAGTGATCTGCATAAATTTATTCATGTTCCTTGACTATTTTAGGATGATTTTATGATATTGAAAAAATGGTTGATTATTTAGGCACAAATATTCCTATACAGCCCCCTTTTTTTTACATGTACATTAACCGCTTTTTCTCTCTTTTTTTTATGTTTTTGCCCACCCTGCCTGTACAGGGTTAGTAATATGGGGGTTTTGAGAATTTCCACTATTCTACTTTAAAAAAGGAAAATTTAAATTATAAAAATAGGAAATCTTTAATCTATAAAATATTAATCTCTATAAATTAGAAAAGTAATAAATATCCAAAAATAATCACAATCAATATTGAAGATTGTAAGTTTGTGACACCCTTCCCTGATAATGATGCCAAAAATGAATATTAATAGATTAAATCTCAAATATATTTATTTATATCAATTAACAGGGACAGTTACCATAGACATGTATCTTATAAATTCATTTAAATATCAACCCAAAGAGGTAAACTTGATAAGATGATGTCACTATATGTGTACACTCAATCTTCTATTTTGACCTTCAGTTGATTGTAATCTAAGATGATAAAAGTCATGTAAGAAATTAAATTATAAAATTAAAAACTCATATAATACTATGAATTAAATTATTACACTATTTTATAGTTGGAATCTTCCTTAAAATAGTTCTATACAAAACTAAAATTCACACAATTTAGAAATAAAACACACATGTAAATGAACTAAATAACATGCTTAGCTAATTAACAGGTCAGATTATTGATGCAATACTTATAAAGGTATCCCTTCCTCCTTTTAACTCCAACTTCAATATTTATTTTTATAACAATGAAATTAAATCATAAATGATTGTTCATATTAATCAAAATGTAATAAATAATTCTTGTAGGGAAATCACAACAATAGTTGTCCTACAAAATGTGCTTTTGATATATTTCTCTAATTTATCTCTACTATCTCTCAACCCTATTGTTACCTATATATACAACAAGGGATATTGTTTAATATGAAAGAATATACATTCTAAACTAAGAAGTAGTTAGCTATAGGATAACATCAAGTAGTTCCTTCCACTAAGGTCATCATTTATGTGAATCTTGAAATACTACTCCAGGACAAACAAAGTTGTTTGAATCTTCAATTGAATCTTTATTATTCTCCATAAAATTTGTTATATTTTTTTTGAGTTGGTTAAATAACAAATAAAATTCCCTTTGTTCGTAACTTTAGTCATATAGTGGTTGTAGGATGTGTTCTCAAGGTAAAGTACATTTATTGTACTATGGTCCATGATATATACTTATTGCTTCAAAACATGTTTAAAAAACATTATAGAGAAAATCATAAAATAATAAAAGATATATATATATATATATATATATATATATATATATATATATATATATATATATATATATATATATATATATATATTCCAAGACAAATTTTGAACTATTGAAAGATTATGAGAACATAATTCTATTAGTAAAATATGGTTGTTTGAGGATTAAAACATAGGGGGATGTAATTCATAAGCATGATAAATAAGAAGGATGAGCATGGTAGATGATGACTAAAACATGACAATTTTAGGGTTCATCAATATACATCATGTATTAGTTATCTTATAGTACACAAGTTCTATTTTATCATTTTAGAATCCCACACTATCATTAATTACCCATATGTGAAGCGAGGGCCATTCCCTTATTGGGAGATAGTGCAGGGGACCAATGGCTCATGGTTGGTGAGGAAAATTATTCAAATGATTCTCTCCATCCCTCTAGTATTATTATACTATATAGTACACTTGAGATTAGTTATGGATACTTTGAGTTCATTGAGACTCATTCTCCATGGAGCTTTATATTATTATTATTGTTGTTATTATTATTATTATTATTATTATTATTATTATTATTATTACAATTGAGACATTATTATTGTTGAAACTGTACTTTGTATTCATAAATGTAAGTATAGTAGTTGCTATAATGTTGTATTAGTTGTGTCTAAATTTGTAATATTATTTCTATGAAAAAAATATAGTTTTTATTTTAATATTTAACATTGTACCTATCTTTTTATATCATTAATATGGTGATCATTAGATAAATGGATTATCTATAGATCTTTAATAAGGTTAACTAAAATAAATACATTTCATTGAATATCAATTAGTTAGGTTTCATTGTGGTGAAATTTGTTAGATTCATTTGTGTAATTAAATTTCAAAAAAGAATTACCCTATTCTAGTAAAACCTAGTGGGGTTGTTACAAGATATGTCAAGCTTTTCCACCTCCAACTAGATACGCCTTGGTAAGATTGAAACTCATGATAGTCAGTGACCTTATGACCCCATAAATATTGCAGAGTCTAACTCACCTTATGGACTTGAAGGATCTCATCTAAAGGTTTATGACCATTTTATGAATCAAACTAGAATTACATTCTCAACCTTTTTTTAATAGTCTAAGATACATGATTAACAATAATCAACTTACATTTTAGGAAAAAAATCCATATATGTGAACCCCTGTGTGGATTATCAATAGATATCATACTTAAAGGGTCATCTAACCCAAGCTATTTATCTTTAAGGAGTCTAATATAAAATTCCCTTGGTTTTTAAAGCATCTACCATACTAATTTAAAACCAAAAGATAAATTATGTAGATGAATATTTTTAAATCCATCACCCCCATCATTTTTTTGAAAAACTCACTCCCATTTTAGAAGAGGAATTTTAATATAATAAGACACAAATTTATATAAAAAATTATTCATGATTTTATTAATTTTATTAACCAAACTATAGGGAGTATGTACTATAGATAATTAGTAATTAATAAGAGCACACAAAACTAATTTAATCAAAGTTATCTTGCCTACCAATATCAACAAGTTCCCTTACAAGGATGTCAATTAAGATTTAAAATTTTTGATCAAACCATCCTATGAACAAGGAATACATAATGGGGAGGTTAGTATTGTTTTATTCTAAAAAAATAAATCAAAATAAAAATCTAAAATTCTAACACCTCTAGCCTAGAAACTAGAGAACATAAGGAACAAGCATACATATGAAAACACAACTAAAACATAAAATAAAACACTCTTTTACGTTAATTAGATCTATAAAAGGCTTATTTAAGTGGATTTATCATTTTGTGCATCAAAAAGTCTTTGAAAATGAAGATTTTTTTTAATCCTTATCTCCTTGGAATTTATGCTTGGATGTTTGGATTAAGAATTAGGCATGGTAAAACTACTTGCAAGGTTTATTTACATCCGTTTGAAAATTATAACATTCCACTATAAAAAATTTTAAGTAATTTAATCATAATATATTTAAACCAAAAGAGATTACAAATTAATAAATATGGCCTTATATTTATAGCCTCAAAAGCTAACTCTCACCTAAGGTGAGTTAAGGTTGAGTTTAAATATGGAATATGTTCAAACTAACCCTAGGTGAGTTGAGGATACCTCCAATTGAGTTAAATATTATTATTTTATTATGATTTTTAATTAATATTCATGTCTCTTAAATTATATATGTTTGGATATTTTGGAAGAACTTAATAACTCGTAAAGGCAATGATGAAAAGGCTTGATATTTTGAATTTTAGAATTTCCATTTTTAGCTATTCATTATTTTCAAATGGATAATTAAACTAAATATTTAATCTTGTTTAATTAGATGATTCATTTTGATTAGTATTTTATCTCTTTTAAGGATTGATCAATTGCAGCACTTAATGGGTCTATAGTCCAAACTGTCAGTTGTTATGTCACAAGGTGATTAGGGAAGAATCCATGTGATGTTATCATTGTATACAAGTTAGAATTCTAAATAGGGATTCATCAAAATTATTTTGAACATTTATGAACGATCCATAGGAAAAATTGGTATCTTCAACAATTTCTAAGCTTAATTTACAATGTTTGGTGGGAATCAATCTGAACTCTGGTCAAAAGCTAGTTGTGGCAAAAATTAGATGTCTATAGTTTTCCCCTATTTAGAAAGGTGTTTCAAGATATAGGAACACTAAAATATTCTAAAATAATTAAAAAGGTTTTTAAAAAGAAGATAATATAGTGATTGAAGAAGAATATCTAAATAATGTTTGGGAAGCCTATAATGATGTCTCCTTAAGGGAATGACTGACATGTACGATTGATAGATGACCCCATGAAAAGAAGAAAGAATAAAAAAGAAATTAACCTATGGGTGGCATTAATCCAATTGATATAATTATTGCATGCATTGATTTAAAAATCATAGATTCTCCCAAAGGTGTTTATAATCAATAACAAAGGTTGACATTGATTTGACCAAAGGTAGTTATAATAAATTGTATAGGTATACGCCCTAGTAAGGAAGATGAGTTGAAATAATGATTTACACACGTTAATTTATAATTACTAAGATTACCTAGATTGAATAATTTTTTTTTTTGGTGCCCTAGTAGGGCATATTTGCAAGCATAACTCAAGGATATAACCTATTACATACATAAAAAATGAGTGGTGCAAATGTAGATGTGATGGTCTAATGATTTAATAGTTTATAAAAAAAATAGGGATACAAGGATGCACAAAATGATGATTAAAAGTATAAATGTGGTTGAGATAATGCAAGATACATCATGTATCCATGCACTACCTACATAGTCAAAATGGACCTGTACACAATATAGGTCACCCAGAAGTAGGAGAAATTAGAATGAGGAAAAAAATAGAAGAATAAGAATTGATCGTTATAAATTATTTAGTTGTACCTTCCAATGTAGAGATGTTGATCCTTATTAGAATTGATAAAAATAGAATGGTCAATGGGTTGATTTGTTCAAGGAGGTTGGGAATATTTACCAAAGTTACCAAGGAGATGTTTCTATAACACTATTACTTGTAATATTTTCTTAGTTTATTTTTATTATATCATGTGATGATATGCATATTGATATAAAAACCATGATAATGTAATTAAAATGTGCATAAGGAATAACTCCCGATCCAATATATAATTTAAAATAATGGACCAATGATAAAAAATGTCATGATAATGTTGATGTATGAATATTGATAGAATCAATAATAATTCACAAGGAATCACCAAATAAATGAATATAGTGTGATTCAAGGCAAAATAAGGAAAGAAAAAAAATAGGCAAACAAACAAACAACTAAGAAAACAAACATAAACAACATGAATGTAAAAGCAATAGAAAACATCTTTCCATCAACAAGGTAAATATATACATGTGAAGGATCAAGGGAATGATAAATAGGTGGTACCCCCAATAAATGATACATGCAAAGGGAAGCTCACACCACAAATGATAGTATAATGGATTCGAACTATCAATGGATTTGCCCTAGTAGGGAAATCAAGAATGAATGATTAGGTTTAAAGAGGATAAATTATTTTGTATTTTTGAGGTGATATATCTCTCAAGGAGATGGGAAGTTGGTTTTATAATGTTTAGGATTTTTAAATTTTTAAGAATGTTTTTGGAATTTTCTATGCATCTCAATTAGATCAAGTATTACAAGATACAAAGTGGTATAAATCATAAAATGACAAGAGCATTCAAACTTCAAATTACATGCAAAATTGTGAGAATATGGAAAAAAAGAGTGATATGAATAACCTCAATGGGAATAAAAAACTACCTATATATTCCCATTGGGACCTCAAATCACTGTAGTTTTTCCTACACAAAAGGTAGTGAGACTTGACTAGGTAGTACAAAGTTTGAAAATTTAGGCAAATGGCAAGGAAAATGATAATAGCAAGAGTGAGGTGATATGGAAATTAATGGTAGATGTGTTATTCCTAATTTTTCCATAGGTGTTTATAATTAGGAAATAATTGCATAGGTCAATGATATTAATTTTCAAATAGGTAGTTATAATTATCCACACAAGATGGAATATTGATTTTCTTAAAGGCAATTATAATCAATAACAACAGTCAAGCATAAATAACAAATGCAATTACCAGATCTACTATCATATTAATTTCATATACTACCATTTGAACATGTCAATATAAAACTTTGAAAACTAGATCAGAATCCCCTTGTGAAAGGTGTTTAATGAACTAATGAAACCAAGGTCAAAATGGTTAGGTAGGGAGGGTTAAAAACACATTGGTAAATAGTAAAGGTAGGGTATAATGGTATAGGATATGACAAAGAATATTATAAGAGGGATATTAGATATAATGATATTAAGGTTTCCCCAAAGTGATAAGGTAAGGTAAATGGTAGGGTATGAGAAAACAAAAAGGCAAATGGAAAATGAAAAAGGAAAGGTAAATAGTTTTGGCAAGGTGAATGTTTTTGTTGCTTTTATTGATGTCAAGATGCATGTGTTGATCAGTATATGATATAAATATAATATTCAATCATGTTTAAATTTATATCCACACATATTCTAAATATATACTCTATCAAGAACCTACTATATATTTGGACTCCAATAATGTTGTTGTGATCTCCATTGGTCATTGATTCTCTTTCATTTAAATAAATAAACAAGATATCTTTGTAACCACTACAGAGAAAATTTCCACCAAGGATGGTAAATATGGAAAATTATTGGATGATAGGTTTGATTTGGCATTATAATATAGGTATGGAATGAATAAATGGATTATAATGGTACGTATAATGATTAGGCAATAAATGAAGATCAAGATTTTTAGGCACACACAATTTTATTGATTTTGGATTTGACATAATTTTAGTTGTGGTGGGGATGAATAATTATAAATATGATTTTGATAGGACCACCATTATTTTCTATTGTTTGAGATTGAAATTACCTACAATTTGATTATGATATAGATTAGGAGTTGTATTGATGTTATCCTTGATAATATCTTCATCAAGCAATGAAGAAATATTGTTCTTAGCTATTGACACCTTGAAGATATTTTCTCAAATAAATTTATCTTGATTGTACAATAATGCCTTCAAGATGGTTTCACTAAGGAACATTGACTTTTCACTTTTATTTTCTTCTAGTGCCTCAAATAATGTTTCACTAGAAGATGTGGAGTTTAGACTTAAATTTCCCCTAACACCTCCATAGAGGTTTAACTAGGAGATTGTTCTTATTTTTCATGAATGTGGTCTTAGTCTCCCTAATATTTTTTTATTTATATGTTACCATGGATGTATTTTAATAAGTTTTGATTTTAGCAGTCCCAATCGACACTTGTGGGAGGTAAAATGTTAATATAGTGGTTATGCTTGATGGTGGTAATGATATGTAGAACGGTAATGGAATGGAAAGAGAAAAAATAATCTTTGTAGAAGATAATAGGATAAATAATGTTGAATGTTAATTAATTAATTTGGAAGGCATGTATAACCAATGTTGTAATAGACATGAATGTATTCTCATTATGAAGCTAACTCTAATTCAAAAGACTCTCAATCCAATGTGAATACTAATGTTGATTCTAATTCTTATGTTAAATTTAATATTGGTTCAAAAAAGTAACCTAAATTTAATGATGATTATTCATCTAGTGTCGATGTTTCTATAATGATGTTTTGTTGAGCATTTGGTATTGGACAATTAATGCCCTGTAATGGCATAATGGGATCCTTAGAAATAATATTAGATAAGAAGGACTCCATAGAGAATTTATTTTCAAAGTGAGACTCCTCAAAGAGGGGGGGAAGGTCAAGAGACAATTCCATAGAGGTTGGCTTGTTAAATTGAGGATATTTAAAAATAAGATAATGGTCAAGATAATGATTTTCCCAAAGGCTATTATAATCATTAAGAAGTGACTCAACAATTACTAGATTTTAAGAGCGAGACTCCTCAACAATGAGGATAATATCAAAAGGTGATTCATCATACATTAACTCATCACAAATAGATGTTTGAATAAAAACATTATGGATTGGTTGGTTCTCTTGGCCTTGGTTTACAAGTAGTTGTAAAGGATTAGTTTTGAACAAATGTTTGTCTTCGAATGATTGGCTTTGTTGGAGAGGTATCGATTGGCTCTATTGTGGTTCAAAGTCTGGCATGGGTTTTATAAAGTGGGGGAATGTTGTCAATGAATTAAGGATGATGGGTGTTTGGTTAATGATCTATTTATAAATAGGCTCATTTAATATGGGATTAATAAAGATTGGTTGTTGGTATAGGATAGTAACTATGACCCATCTAGTTATAATTGCATAATGTTATTGGGATAATGAGATACCTTACTTGTAAGGGACTAGTATGTTAATAAAATGTATTTACAAATATTGGTTTTTCACATAATCCAAAGGATAAGGACTTGAAATGGTAATGGTATAGAATTTCTAAGTTTGGTTACTAATGCAAGCCAAAGGATGAGGGCCTATAATAGTAATCATATGGTGTTGCAAAGCATGGTTTATATCATGCTCCAAAGGATGAGGTCCTAAAATTATAATAGTAGGATATTTTTTAACTTGGTTTCTTTTATGAGCCAAAATATGATGTCATATAATGGTAATCCTTAGATGTGAGGGAGCTTGGTGGCTCACATAGACTGAAGGAGGGTTAATGGTATAGGTAGGGGATTGAGTACCATTATCATTGAAAGGGAGAACATGGTATATTAATCAACCCAAATGGTGTCAATGAATACTATTATTGAGGATCTTGGCTCTATCCTCCAAATTGAGTATTGTAAGGAGGATAAGGATCCATCTCACAAACTACATCATCAGTATGGGGGTCTTGAATAAAGTCATCTTGTGTGACCATGTTATCATAACCTAGACTGTACATGGCACCACTAAGATTTTAACAACACATATCCAAATAAATTATAAAAATTCCATGAAGAAGGCTTATAATTATACAAACATTAAATGATAGGGTCTAAAAGGTAAATGGTCCAAACTTGGATTATCTTGGTATAGGAATGGAACTGTATCTCTAAAAAGGTTAGTGATAAAACTTTGTAAAAAAAGCTAACATCAAATGTGTAACATCAAATGTCTTACACAAAAATTTCAAATGGATTATGAATAAAAATTGGAATGCCAACCTTTAGGCAATTTTTTTTTTTAAACAAGTCTAAACTCAGTCTAAACAAAAAAAGGTTACTAGGTCTTCTGGAAAACAAAGAACAAAAGTTAGGCTCAAAATAGGTATTGATAGGTCTTTTGGAAACAAGGCATAAAAGCTAGACTTTAAGCAAAATAAGATCTAAAAAGAAAGATATTTAATCTAAGCATTCATTTTTAAACACACATTTGATCATTTAGAAAAATACATTGAATTTTAGGCATATGGAAAATAGACCACTTCCCCAAATACTGGCAAAAAAATATTATTTAAATCAATAAAGAAATTAACCTAAGTCACACAACCTAAAAGTGAAAGCTCAATGTCTAGGTTAAATTTAAATAAAACATAAGCATAAACAAATCAATGTTTGGATATTGACTTGTCAAGGCTAATTTCAAACATGATCTAGAAAACTATGTTTCTCAAAATATATAATAAGATAGACAAGAAAAAACAACATTAAATTACTAGACATCGATCCAAAAGGCACATGTGGTCTTGATTTATAATTTTGAACATAGGTCAAAAATTATTTGAAATAATTCAAGCAACATAATGATGTTATCATGATCTAAATATATGTAAAATGGATTGTTTTCAAAGATTATAAGGCACAAAATTTGGAATGTAATGGAAATTGTAATGATTCCCCTTTCAAACAAGTGATATACACATAAAAGTTTGACAAATGATTAATGAAAAGGTGTGGTGTCAAATAGATGGCATAAATTCTCTTGAAACAAAAGAGAGATGCATAAACAAGACCAATTTTGGACATGGTATTATAAACAAATAGTTTTGACATGACCATGTAAGTGAAGAGGGAAAAAATGACAAAAACACCAAGGTGTAATGTCTTCAATCCTAAAACTAATAAGGTGACATCGTACTGTCAAATTTCATCTATATAATTTCTCTTGAGAGGATTTTAATTTGTTAATCCATAAAGTAAAATCACTTTAAAAATATATTTTTTAGGCCCCCTCCAATATTAAAATTTTGTATGATGACATGGAATTTTGGGCTACTCATCATGCATTAATAATATGTCCATTTTAAGTGGGGTTGTCTAAGATAAAAATTTTAATTCATTTTTAAATTGTCCCATATGTGTGGCAAACACTAGGGCACATCACATAATTTGGATATACATGAACTAGCTTGTTATGAAAATTTCAGGTCCTTTTCACAACCATTACATCTATCAATTATTAAGTGTAGTGTGATGTTTGAGTTTACATTTCAAGGCCATGTACCACTAATGGAGCTTATTTAATCACTCAAGAAAGCACCCTAGTGGGTAAACCTTAGTTTATATATCCCTCCATAGAGTGAGGTTGAAAAGATGTTGGGATATGAATTATTAGGTCAATGTTTCCCTAGAGAACTCGAGGGGAGGTGATGAACTCCTACTTGTATGCTAAAATGTATGAAATAAATAAAGTAGGACTTCATGGTCATTTTGGGGTCACCCATATCATATGTACTTGGGGGAGGGAATTAATGAATTTCATTCCATGCTTTTTTAACAAAGTGAAATGTGAAAATATTGAGTGTTTTTATCACTTAAATTCCCTAAAGGGGATAGTGGGAAAGCATACACATGACATTAATTTTACTTAAACAAACACTTCAACAAATAAACATAAAAAAGGAGACTCTTATGATTATTTAACTAATGTGAGAGTTTATTTTTATAACACCAAAATGAGATATGTTATGAATTTTAAACCCTTTGGCTTTTTGTTTAAAATTATAAAAACTTCAAAAATAACTAAGTGATGAAAACAACTAAGTACATTTTAAGCACCAAATAAAATGTGTATAAGATTTAACTGTGCTTAGCTTTGCTCTTTCAAAATAAAGACATGTAAATTGTTATAGATTTTGCCTACTTAAAGGTCCAAAATCAAGTGAGAAAACAACATTTTAAATTTATCTCTCAATTTTTTTGATTTCTTGTCTTAGAAACCAATCATCATCAATCCACAATGATCAATGTCAATTACAAAAATTCATGTCAATTAGGTAGATCATTGATGTTACCTACAAAACACATTAAATTAACCTTTTTTTTCAAGTAAAAAATGGTTAACAAATTAGCTTTAAAACCCAAAAACTTCATGTAATCTTCAAGTAAAAAATGGTTAACAAATTAGCTTTAAAACCCAAAAACTTCATGCAATCTTCAAGAAATGTTTTATACAAATAACATGTAGTTCATCAAACACAAAATGAAGGTAATAAAAAATGAATAAAATCATTATTATCCATGTTCACTACCTTGTCCTAATTTTTTACATAGCTATCATTGTTGATTCATA
Source organism: Torreya grandis (assembly GCA_037957365.1). NCBI lineage: Eukaryota > Viridiplantae > Streptophyta > Pinopsida > Cupressales > Taxaceae > Torreya > Torreya grandis. Next base: position 318,195 of record JARHVA010005813.1, on the reverse strand, counting down.
TAATTGATGTTGATCTATAAAATTGGCGTCGATTCTTGTAACTTATAACTTGATTAAAAGAAAAAGACATAAAAAATAGAGATAAAACTTGAAACATAAAGGTTTATATACATCTATTAGAAAAACTAAAACCAACATATCAACCTCATTATCCATACAGGATATTTCATCCCATCAATTGTTCTAAAATGTGAAAAAGGAATATGTAAAGGGGATATTAGTATTGTGTTAGTCCAATAAAGTAAATAAAAATAATACACTAAAATCCTAAAACCTCAATCCTAGACACTAGGGAGAGCATAGGTAACAAACATCCATATGAAAACACAACTAAAACATAAAAGAAAACACTCTTTTACCTTATTTGGAGATTTAAATGGCTTTTTGAAGTGCCTTTCTCAGGATGTACATCAAGAAGTCTTTAACAATGAAACTTTCTTCACTCTTTCTCTCCTTGGCACTTTGACTTGGTTGCTTGGATTAAGAATTGGGCATGGTAAGACTACTTGCAAGGTTTATTTGCATCAATTTGAACATTATAACACTACACTATCAAAAAATTTATTTAATTTAGGTATAATAACTTTACACCAAAAGAGTTTATAAATGTATAGGTATGACCTTGTATTTATAATGTCAAAATTTAACTCTCACTCAAGGTGAGTTAAGGTTTTGTTTAAATGTGGAATGGGTTCAAATTAACCCTAGGTGTGTTGAATCTAACTCATTTTTAGTTAAAAGTTATCATGAAATTATTATTTTTAATTACTAGGGATGGCTTTGAAATTAGATATTTTGGAAGAACTTGACAACTCATATAGGCAATGATGAAAAGGCCTAATTTTTTAAATTTTTGAATTTATATTTTAGATATTCACTAGTTTAAAATGTAAAATTTAACTAAAAATTTAATTTTTTTTAATTAGATGATTCATTTTGATTATGGTTTTATCTCTTTTTAGGATTGATCAAATGGCCCACTTAATGGATCCATAGGCCAAACTTCCAATTGTTAGGTCACAAGATTATTAAAGATGAATCCATGAGAGGTTATTATTGCATACATGTTATTATCTCAAATACTGATACCTCAACATGATTTTGAATATTGATTAATAATTCATAGGGAAAATTGGGACATTCAATTAGTTCTAGGCTTAATTTTTAATGTTTGGTAGGAATCAATATGAAGTCTCGTCAGAAGCTAGTTGTGGCCAGAATTGGATGTCTACACATCCCAAAAAATTGATTTACCATCTTATAAAAATATTTAAATGCCCATGTATTTTTTGAGAGATTCTCTATTGTGAATCCAAATACTACAAAAATCTCCCTTTTCTCTACCTCATTGTAGTTGATGAATAAATTTTTTGATTTGCCTTCATTGACCTTATGACTTGATGCTAGCTCATAGTTATTTATAATCACCTTGAATTAATGAGAATCAATAATATAATTGACTCTAAATATAAAATTATCAATAAAAAATTAATGTTCTGATAAACAATCAATATTATCAACCACTTTTAGATCAGACATCTTGTTAGAAACTTTAGCATGAACAACTGCTTAACCAAAAGCTTCAACCATTAAGATAAAAAGAAATGTAGACAAGGTATCTCCCTATTGTAAATGCCTAGAATATTTTAAGAAACCAAATAGAAACACATTGATGAAAACTAAAAATTTAGGACTTGAAATATAACTAAAAATACAATTACACCAATCTTTAAAAAAGCCAAAATTTTCAAGGAATTTGATAAGAAAGTGTCAATCAACCCTGTCACAATTTTTTTTAATATCTAATTCAAGAAGTAAACCTTTTTGGTGATTATGAAAGAGAGTGAATTATTTCATGAGAAATAATAATATCTTCTTATATATTCCTACCTGACACAAAACCCACATGTTCTTAATAAATTAGGGACTCTAAAACCAACTTCATCTAATTGGACATAGATTTGGAGATGATTTTATACACCAAACTACAAAGGTAATTATGAGGAAAATTACTGAAGCTCACATGAGACTCCACTTTTGGAAATAGGGAATTAAAAATAACATTCAAATCTAGGTCAAATTGCATACAATGATGGGACTCTTCCACCATGTCCAACACATCAACCCCCACAATTTCCCAAAAGGATTGGAAAAAATCTACTAGAAAAACATTAGGACCTAAAGTTTTATCTTTAGCCATCAAAAAGACTACCGACCAAACTTCCTCCGAATTGAAAGGTGCCATCAATTTGGAATTCTTCCTATCCAAAATTATTTTATTAATAAACCCCAAATTCAAATTTTGATATTTCAAATTGGATTTCTCTTCTCCATAGATTAATTGATTGAAAAAAAACATTGCTTCAGATATAATCTCTTCTTGGGATGTCAACAATTAATTAGTTTTGAATTTGATACTATAAATATAAGTTGTTGATCTTTTATCCCCTAACAAGTTATGAAAAAAGGCCAAATTTTTATCCCCTTCTTGCAACCAATTCACTGTAGACTATTTTTTCTAATGAATTTTTTCTCGAAGAAGGATTCCCTCAAACTGTTGCATAAGTTCATTTTTAAGGAATAAACCTCCAAATCCATCACCCATTTAATTATATAACCATTAAAATAAAATAGAGAGGCTTCAATATTCACCTTTTCTTGGAAAATATTCTTGAAAAATATGGCATTCCACCTCTTAAGATAATCTTTGAGTAGTTTAAGTTTATAAGTCATTTTATACATGAGAGAAATAAAAGAAGGGGGGGAATTTGATGACCTTTCTTCATGATTTAAAATTTTTATAATCATAATTATTGATATAATGGATGAATAAATACTCAAAACTTTTCATTCAATTCCACTTAATCATACAGAACCATTGCAACAAACATGTACATCTTAGCAAGCATAAGCATCAAATCATATGAGCATGAAACACATGAATATAACATATAAATGGGAAACACTTAAAGGTAAGGAAACCCACTAATAAATCAAATGGAATATATTACTATATGTAAAACATCAATATTTATTTAATAACTAACTCGATATGGAGCACTAAATTGAACTAGCTAATCACCAACTGAGCTAGGATTTACCAAGCACCCACTTAAAAGAAAACACCATCACCCTAGATGAATTAGAAAAAACTCATCCACTATATCACCTTATAAAACCCTTGTTACTTCTACAATAGATGATGATCTTCATCTTCACCTCTTCACTCAATTTTGTCACTCTCAAACTAGCCTTTAGCCTTCTTCACTCAAATATCCCTCTTAATGGCTTCATTAGGTATTTTGAATTTAATACTCATATGCATAACCTTTGTTATATATTCAAGACACTTATCTTATGGTCTTGATGACCTCCTTATGCTCACTAATTATCTATATCATATGTTTATTCTCTTCACACTCTCTATGCACATTAAATAGGCCTAAATTGCCTTCTTTTTATATAAACCACTTAATCATATCCTTCTTAGTCAACCACAAATTAAAATTACATAGGTTAGTAATGAATAGGTCTTACAATATTTAAAAATCATGTTGTAATCATGAATTAATCAATACATTAGATTAGGCATAGCTCAATTGTCCCTTATTCCTCTTTTAGGATTTATGGATACCTAATATGAGTTGGGGTATGTTCCTATTATTGGTTTTGAGGCATTGATGTTTTCATTGATGTCAAATTCAATTTGGGTGTCAAGTTCAAGTATTGAGGCCATGCATGTGTAAAGGTATGTGATAAAGAAGTTTCATGACAAGAATTTTTTTGAAGACAACGTATTGTCTCTCTATTGAGAGATAATTTGAATACAACCTAGTAATTCTTCTAAGATTGAAGGTATTTCAATGTCAAGATCATGATAAAAGGTAAGCTAATTTGAGTACTAGGTGTCTTGAGAAGCCTACTCTAGAATTGAGAGAAGGTGAATGCATGAATCATAATGAATCTTGGTGAATTGTGTTAGTACAGGAATGAGAGATTGTATAAAGCTTTAAAAACATAATTAAGAGGAAATTAAGCATTTATATTAGTTCTAAGGTCAGTTTTGATGCTTAGTCATTACATGAAGAGACGTAATGAGAAGGCACATGGCTGGTAGCATGTTGAGGTGAGAAGTATGAGACTTGTGTGAATAAGGTTGGTAATGTGTGAGCACGGTATGAGGTCATATGACATGAATATGAGGTATTTAGAGTAGTGAAAATAGTTTCAAGGTGTGTTCAAATGTCTAAGTATGATTGATAGTTCAAGAACTAATGTACAAAAAAGACCTAGTGTGGCCTAATAAGGGGTCATATTAATTTTCTAAGGTTTCATACCTATTGAGGGAATTTATATATGTGTGAAAGGTTTTTTTAAGTTTCATGACCAAGTTTGAGGTCATATAATAAAGGAGAAAACATGAAAATTGATGTTGAGGTCTTTTGTGTGCACATAATCAAGTGTTATAGACTTGAGAAGGTTTTTGTTATGCTCGTTGGCATGTAAAAAATATGTATGAGATCCTAATCAGTTAAATTAAGATGGATAAGGGTCCTAAATTGAATTTCCTATCATTATTTTTGGATTTTAAGGGAAATCCTTTATGAATGATTGTTAAGAATGGAAGGTGGTCTAAACCCTCCTAAAACCCTCATTATGACCTGATAGGAAAGATGTAGTTGTAAATGGATAATAATGGATTGGATGACATCTTTTTATGTTTTTAAATTTTATATTAATCTTCCAATTTTCTCTATGTGGTATTGGTTTGTTGTAAAAGTGAGTGAAAGCTACAGGAGACCACTTATTTCTCAGAATTTTAATGTAATAGGTAAGTTTGACTAGGTTAAACTATGCAAATGGTTGGAGGATTATGTGTGATAATTTTAGTTTTTAATAATGTAAGTTTATTATCATTTTTTAAACCTAAAAAGTTATAAACTAGTCATGGAATTTGACCTATCACTAAATAGGCCTAATGAGGAAGACTATGAGAAAACTAGGCAAAAGTGAGAATGAGACTAAGGATTGGTTGTAGTGGATTAGGGATGGATCTAATGCATAGGGTCATTTTTACATAAATATATCAAATTTATCCATTTAATATAATATTTTTTCATGCACATAGATAATAAATAATGTTGTTCTCATAGTGACCTATTTAACATAGTGAAGTTTGCATAGGGTGAAGGCATGAGATTGGTCTTTAAGACCAATATTGATATTAAATTTTAAAATATACATATTATAAGATTTTATAATAATTATAAAGTATCATTAAAATCAATTTTAATTTAATAATAGTTTTCATATAGGTTTTTTAAATCTTAATCTTCGTGAATGTGTTTTTTGAGCTACAAGTAGTGTTTTGTGTATGAGTGAGAGTGATGTTTCAGAGTTTTTTTTTCATAGAACTGAAGAATAAAATGAAAATTAAGTCATTATATAGGTATCATAGGTTAATTTTAACACATTTTTATTCATAATAATCTCCTATTAATGTGTGAAAATTCAAAGGCTTTTGATTGGATTTTTAAGAACTGTGTGTAGTTCTCACTAAGCATATAAAGTTCATCAATTTGAGTTATTTTTCCATGTTTGGTGAATTATGATGAAAATTATGTTTAACCTAAGTTAATTTTTATTATATCCATGTAATTATTTATTTTTATCATGTGTAAAAGTTGATTGTATGCATAATATTTTTATAATAGACTTTATGGCATTGAGAAGGTCTAAATGAGAGTAGACATAATTGTGTGGTTCAAGAATTCAAATGAGGTAAATGGTGTTGGGGACATAAAATAAGATTATAATGGGTATAATTTATGTTTTTATGAATTTTTTCATCCATTTTTTAGGATTATGATATTTGAAGGAGGCCAACGTGAAATGTGTGCTTTGAGAATGTCTAATTGCAATAGGTATCTATTAGGCCTAATGGTGGTGTTGGCACTTAAAGGTAATGATTGAGTTATATAGTCAGTGTTTCACTTTTGAAACATATTTTTTTTAATCTTTTAAAATGTTGATAAAATTATGGATAGGTTATTATCATACCAATATGGGTGATAGTAAGATTCAAGCATAATGAGAAGGTCTAATAGGCTTAATTTGATTAGTTAGAGTAGAGAGGACATGAATGAAAGATATAGGGTTTTGAAAACTAGGTAGATAGATTGAAGACCATAATAGAGGTGTGCTGAATATTTCATGAATATATAACTATATTTGGTGATGATCAAGTTCATATGACCTAATTCTATCAAGGAAAGGGCTAGTTAAATAAGAAGGCCTAATAGGTTGTTTGAGAGAGATAGAAGAGTGAGAAGAGCAAAAGAAGCTGGTCATATTTAGTTGAGTTATAAAATTGTGTCCAATAGTGTTAATATTTTAAAGGTATCTGACTTGGTGATGAGTTATCTTAGGGTATTTTTCCTCCTTAAAATTTGGTGCTTGATAAAAGACTAGTTTAGTTTGTTCTTAACCAGTGAGGGGTTAGTGCTCCTTGTGGGGTTGGTGCCTCACTAAAAGTTTGATTCATATACTATAGGAATTTAGTCTAAGTTTTGTATTTGTAGGTTTTATCCCCTAAGATTGTTTCCCACATATATAATGTGTTCTTATGTTGTTTTATTTCATATATGCTTGTGAATGCATTGGTTAATGTGTGTATGTGAATGAATGCTTCATGGAAGTTAAGTGAAATTAAAGGATTATTTTAAGGAAACTAATTCACCCCCCACAACTCTTAGTATATATACTTAAAAATTATCCTTTGCTCTTATTGAAGCATATTCAAACACCTCACACATAAGGAACACATCATATGCCACTCCAATATACCTTAGTCAACTTAAATTTAGGTCCAAAACACCTTTTAAGTCCAACCACCACTTGAACCCTTCAAAACACTATTCATAAAAAGGTTTATACATACATAAAAAAATTATCTTGAACAACTGAGGCATAAACTAAATTTTCCAAATAACCATGGAAACAAGTCACATATTCATAAACATCATGACCTTAGGGTTGTCACAAACTTCATCAAATGCTTCAACTTAGGGTAAACATACTCAAACTCTTCTCTTCAAGATGCTCACTCAAAACTACCAATTGACTTCAAAAATAAAATGAAAGCAACATTAACTTATGACACCTAATTGAATATATTAAAAGGATTTCAATGCATGAACTAGATCTTATAGTATCCTCAGAGAAACCTCCATAAAATATATCCTAATCTTGAGTTGAAATTATTGGTCTTATAGCACAATCTATTGATCTACTCTATCACAAACATTACTTAGTTAAATAAGCCATTTTGGATTCAATGTTCCAACCTATTATAATGAATTCCAATATTTTGAAAATAATTAATATATTATTCAAGTCACAAACAACATCATCATACACTTTAATTTATCACTCTTACATGAAAACACATCATGAATCATCTTTTCACTTCTACCTAATTTTCTTACTATCTACACTAAAAGGTCTTTTAGCAACTAGCCAAATTGAATCACTAAATTTGCACACCTAAGGTATGAAACCTATCCAAAAACCTTTATGGAAAACAACTACAAGTCTCACACTTTAACCTTCATCTACTAGGTAACTTTGACTTGATCAACTCTGTCTGCTAGAATAAATCTTAAAAAGAAAAACACTTTCCTATAGGGTCTACTCCTTCACCTGAGGAACCAATCACACCTAGATATGCCTAGGAGAGGTTTATTAAACCTCCAATAACTTTTACATTCATAGAAAAACATTTTGAGGTCTTTATAACAAGATCTTGAACATTAGGTCAATGTTACGGTTCTTTAATTATTTAGACCATCTTTCAATCTTAACAATCATTCATAAAACTTAGCTCCTATTTATATAAACCAATGCATGAAACTTTGAGATATAACCATTCCTCATATACTATGAACATCTTATATTCTCATGAAGATTTTGCACTTGTCAATCAGCATTAGAAAAACTTTCTCTAGTAGACAACTCTTTATTATGTGCACTCGAAAGACCTTGAAATAGTTTTCAAGCCTTTTATTGTAAACCATGACCTGAAACTTCATGCACATGACAAAAATATCTTGAATCACCTCTTTCAATGATCACCTACTAACCCATATAATGGAACTGATTCTGATACCTCATCTGGCCACCATTTCTCATTTGCTTTATAGACCTTGACTTGCAAGTCTCATTAGGCCTTAAATATGATCTTTTATCCATCATGTAGGATTCAATTTGAAAATTTCATGTGCTCTAATGCCTCTTGTGTATGATAAATCAACCTCATACACTTTTTATTATTTTAATATTTAATAGAGCATCTTTGGAGATTACTATAGATCTTCAGATCTTGACTAAGGATCTTCATAGCATATTTAGAGCTATAGACAAATCTTTAGAGATATCCTTTTAATCATTTGAAAGGCACTTAAAACTTAATTTATAAACTTAAACAACCTCTCTCATGCTCAAATAATGTCAAGTATTCTTTTGATCTTTACTAAGAGTCTTTATAGCTCATTTAAAGCATATTTGGAGTTGATTACACAAATCTTTAAAGAGTACAGATTATTATTTGGAGCTTACTCATTTCATCATGATACTTTCACATACCTTCATACAAGTTATAGAAAAATATTTTAAATATTGAGATGTTTGATATTGACCTATACTTATGCTGATTCAAGATTTTATAACTAACACACATCAACTAATACTCTCATATCATTGCTTTCATATAGCAATAATACTCACTATGTTGGCATAGAAACTCATCATACACATGCCTCAAATATTACTTGAACATACACCTTCACAAGAACCTTTGAAATCATAATTTCACTTTAATTACATTAAATTGACATCAATGATAATACTTATTCTAACAACAAAAAAAATGATGATAATGCTCAACAATATCCTCCTTAATCAATGATAATGTTTGACAATCTCCCTATTTATCATTGATGAAAAACACACTAAGAAAAATATTTCAACCACTATTCATGGCAATAATATTTTAGACTTGGTTCTTTCTTGTTCTCACTCTTTTTGATCTTTTTCCTTTTCTCATCTTTTATGATCATTCTCCCCCTTTGACATTTATGAGAAATGTATTCTACAACTATCATCTCTTTCAAGATGAACTCAGATTACAAGACCATTTCAACATAGATCAAGATTAGTCAACAACATAAAAGGATCCTCTTAAAACCAAGAATATACCATGATTTTATTATTAAAAGACATCAAAGGGCACCTGTAACTACTAAAATCATATTCTCTCCCTTTGAGTTGATACTATCTCTTAAAGACACTAGATGGCACATAGTCTTCAAAAACTATGGCTACCACATATGATAACCATTATTAGATAATTCTATTAGTTAGATTAATCTCCTAGTTGATACATAAAAAGATAAACAAAGAGAGTATATGAAATATATCATACATAATCTCTCCTTAACTTCATGAATATCAAAAGTAATCTCATTCCTGATAAAGAACTCAGAGCTACCAAGCTCCCCCTTAGATCAAGTATATATATTTTTAAATAACTAGAGACTCATATCAATTAACTTACTTGATATGATTTAATAAGCTTAAATTATTAACCATACACAATGCTATCCCATAATTAACACCAATTATAGAATTAGGGACTCCCCTTTATCTTTTTAGATCAATCTAAACTACTTATAAACACATATACCAAAAGCTTTCTTCTCATATACAAATTATCTATAATTTGGCTTCAGATACTTAATAATAGCCTTATATATCTCATCATGATACATTATACACTTTAAAATATAGAGATACCAACATAAATATGGATAATATCAATCTTTACCTCCTTTCTTGTAACATAGACAACTTGTAATCTTCTAAAAAAAAACCTTCTTTGACAACAACATCATGCTCCTATTGATAGAAGAATGTTTACATGAAGCTTAATGGATCTACCCATTGTCATAGGACACTAAAACAATATGAACTTAGGATATTCCCAAATATCCATAGTCTCACATGACTGAATGTTCTTAAAAATTTTGCTGGGCTTGATTGTAAATATAGGCTTGATCTCATCATCAACCATTTGATCATCAATTTGAGCTGATAACAGACATTCCTTAGTTGATTTCTCATTTGAGTCATGTTATATCTCAATAGGTATTCCACTTGATATTGTAGATAGATCATGACTTAACTTTACTACCTTTGGTTTCCACACATTGATTTTCCTTTTTCCTTGTACTCTTAGAGATTCACACTTCCTATTTTGACTTGATGATATTTTAACTCTATTAGGATAAAATCTTGAAATTTGTAATACATTATGGAATATTTAACACACCACCTTATACATACCATTTCACTAATGTGAATTATAACTCCTTCCATAGTTCTATGAGTACTCATTCTTGGAGGGTCATCTACATTCTCTTGATCTATGACCAAATTGACTAAATTCAAAATAGTAACCATTGAAACTATTAGCATACCTTATAGCATTGGGTTTTTTGATAGGTATTTTCATGTTTACCTTCTTGTCTTCAATAGTATTGTTATTGAATTAAGGTGCCTCCTTTTGGTCTTCCTTAAAACCAAGACCTATGTTGTTACTTGAAGATTTTTCACTACTCAAGATATCATCTAGAGCCTTAATACTCTTTTCAAATTTTAAAAATTTCTTCATCTTTATATATGTTTGATCCAACCTAGATTTTAGAGATTCTATTTTGGTTTCATATATAATGAAATCTTTCTCCTTAGTGTTTAGGCTTGTTATCACAATATCCATTTGTGTCTTGACTTCATTGATAATCTCATCATACTCCTTAGACATATTTCTCAACCTTTCCTCAAATAATTAAATTTGTTCCTCATACTCCTAAACTAATGGCTTCAATTTTTTGTTCTTATTCAAAAGTTTCAACTCTTATAGAGCACTTTACAAACACTACCTTCAGATTCACTTCAACTTCTCCTTCTTCACTATCATAGTATACTTGTTCATCTAATTATATATCAATCATTAATATTTTCCCATTTTGACAACCCTCATTGTCTAATTTTATGCCCGTGAACAAAGTTTAACTATTTTCATGTTCAAATTAATTATTGCCATCATCACTATCAGATGTATTTAAACAATTTTTATCAAATGAATTATCCTCTTTGGTATAGAAACTCTTCTTATTTTTGAATGATATTTTCCTTCCTTTATTCTTATTGAAATCTCAATTTTTATTTTCAAACTTATAGGTTTTCCTATCATCTTCATGGTGTTCATCATGTTATTCATTATACTCAGACTTATGCTTATGAGGAAACTCATTTGAAAAATTTCCAATTTATCCATATTTGAAAAACTTAAATGGTAGCTTACCTTTGTACTTACATGAACCTATCTTTAGCTTCCTATAAAACATAGAGATCAATTCATCATCAAAAACATCTAAATCAACATTATCTTTGACCTTCTTGGACTTTGAATTCATTTTAACTTTTAAAGTAAATTCCTTCTTGGTTTGTCTTCCTTCATTGGTCGTCATCTCATAGATAGTCAAGATTCCATGAAGACCATCCATCTCTAGCTTGCCCAAATATTGCATATCTTTGAGTGCAGACACCTTAGAGTGGAACTTAAGAGTTAGTGATCTCAATACCTTTGGAATAATAGTATAATATTTCAAGTATTCTCCCAATCATTTAATGATATTGACCACTTCAACATCCCTAAATAGGTAAGATGTAATGGTTTCATATTCATTCATCTTCAAGTTTTTTAACTATCTTTTATAGGTATGAAATTTAGAAATATTCACCTTGGTGTCTCCTTCATATATGGTCTTAAATTTGTCTCATATATCTTTTGATAATACATAATGCATTACCTTTACAATATTTGACTCTAATAGGCCATATACAATGACATTCATTACCTTGGAGTTATTTTCATTAGCCTTCTTACCTTATACATATGTTGGTGGAATAGGAGGTGAAATATAACCATCCATAAGTGACTACCAAATATCATGTCCTTATGCATTAGATATTTATTAATTACGAGATTCTAAAATGCATAGTTATATCCATTTATTAATAGAGCCTTTCTAATAGAGAAACCACCTTAAATTTGCTGACTAGTCCTACTTGATTCTTAGGATCTCCTGTAGGCTTTTAGACCTAATTCAAAGGACCAAGATTTAATACCAATTTATAGAAGAAGAATAACTGGGGGGTGAATCATCCTTAAATTTTTTTTATTCAATTCCACTTAATCATAAATGAACCATTATAACAATCATGTACATCTTAGCAAGCATAAGCATCAAATCATAAAAGGATGAAACACATGAACATAACATATATGTGGGAAAAACTTAAAAGGTAAGAAAACCCACTGATGAATTAAATGGAATATATTCCTATAAGATAAACATCAATATTTAGTGAATCACCAACTCCATAAGGAACACTAACCTCAACTAGCTTAGCACTAACTTAGCTAGGCTTTATCAAGAACCCACTTAGAATGAGACATGAACTCCCTAGATGACTCAGAACCAATTAAAAAAAGTAATACAATTGATCCCATTCATAAACTTTTGTTGTTTATAAAATATATTATGATCTTCATCCTTAGTTCTTTGCTTACTTTTGCCCCTCTAAAACTGACCTTCAACCTTCTTTGCTCAACTAACTCTTTTCATGGCTTGATTAGGTCTTATGAAATTGATATTAATATTAAATAATTTTGTTTATTTATTAATGGCACTTATATAATTTTATAAATTACCTCCTTATACTTATCAATTATCTATATCATTTGGTTATTCTCTTCACACTATTTAAGTACATCGAATAAGCCTAAACTACCTTTCTATTATACAAGCCACTAGATCATATCCTTCTTTGTTGGCCAAACATTTAAATAACTTAGGTCATCCATGAATAGGTATTATAATATTAAAATAACATGCATTAATCATGAATCAATTAACACATTAGGTTGATCATATCTCAGTTAACCCTTACTCTTTGTTTAGGCTTTAAGGATACCTAATAAGCCTTATTAGCAACATGTTACACTTTGATCATCTTGTAGAATATTAAAACACATCACATGGCAAGACCAAACCATATGAAACTCAAATATACCTTATAAAACTTCACTTTATGTCCACAACACCTTTTATGTCCAATCACCACTTGAACCCTTTCTCAAAACACTGTTCATAAAAAGTTCTATGCATACATAGAAAAAAATGACTTAACTGAGGCATAAACTCAATTTTTAAAAACAACCATGGAAAAAATTACATATTAATAAACCTCATGACCTCAGGGTCATCAAAAAATTCATCATATTCTTAAACATAGGGTAAATAAACTCAACCTCTTCTCTACAAGATGCTCACTCAAAACTACAAACTGACTTCAAAAATATAGTCAAAGAAAAATGGAATTGTAACACCTGATTGAATAGATTAAATGGATTTAAATGAATAAAAAATATCTTATAACATTCTCAAATTAACCTTCATCAAACATATCATAATATTTTATGGAAACTATTAGTCTTATAGACCAATCTTTTAATCTACTCTCTCACAGAGTTTACTGAATCAGATAAGCCATTTTGGCTTCAATGTTCCAAAATATTATATGTAATTAAAAGATTTAATATCAATGAATATATTATTAAAGTCCAAAAAAATATCATCATATACTTCAATATATTATTCTTACATGAAAACACATCATGAGTCATTGTTTCTCTTTTACCCAATTTTCTTACTACTTGCACTACAGGGTCTATTAGTGACTCCTTAATTTGAGTCACCAACTTTGCACACATAAGGTCAAGAACATATTTATAAACATTTATGTATAAAAACTAATATTATCACACTTTGACCTTAATCCCCATAGTAACTTTGACTCGGTCAACTCTACCTACTACAACAAATATCCAAATGACAAGCACTTTCTTAAAGTGTGTACTCACTCACCTAAGAAACTAATGACACCTAGAGATCCCTAGGACAGTTTTATTTAGTATATTATAAATTTTAAAGTCATACCAAATAATTCTTATCTATTTAAAACAATATCTTCAACATCGGCTCAATGTTAGGGTTCTTTAAGGGTTTAGACCATCTTCTAGTCTTAATGATAGTATATAAAACTTAGCTCCTCTTTCTAAAAAACAATATATAAAACTTTGAAATATAACCCTTCATCATAAACCATGAAAAAATTATATTCTCATGTAGATGCTATATGTGACAACGAGCTCTATAAAACCCTTCTTGGGTAGACAACTCTTCATTCTATGCACTCCAAAGACCTTGAAATAGTTTTCAAGCCTTTTCTTGTAAACTATGACCTAAAACTTCATGTACATGATAAAAACAAATTGAATCACCTATATAAATGATCACTTGCTCACCCATGTCATGAAAATTGATTCTAATACCTCATCTAGCCACCATCTCTCCTTTGATTTCTAGTTCTTGACCTGCAAGTCTTAATAAGCCTTGAATTTTATCTTCTAATCACCCTATGGGCTTCAGCTTGAAACTTTATTATGTTTTAATACCTATTATGTATGCTATAGAAAAATCATACACTCATTATTGTTAATACATTCTTATATATCTTTTAAGATCAACTAAATATATTTGTAGCATCTTTAGAGATGCACACACATATCTTTAGAGCTGACCTTTTAATCATTTTCAAGGCCCTCAACACTTCATGTACAAACTCAAAAAACATCTCTCATTCTCAAACACTATCAAGTGTTATTTGGATCTTTACTAAGAGTATTCATATCTCATTCAAATTATATTCAGATCTACTTACATAGATCTTTAGAGGATACAAATTCTTCTTTAGAGCTTACACATTTCATCGTGTTACCTAAACATCCTTCTTATAAGGTCTAGATAAATTTTTTAAAGATAAATATGCTTGATACTGACCTATACTTACTCATGCTAATTAAAAATGATATAACTAACACACATCAATAATTATTCTCATATCACTACTTTCATACAACAACAATACTCACTATACTAGCATACGAACTCATCATCCACATGCCTCAAAGCTTACTTGACCATACACCTTCAATTTAATTTTTAACATCATACTTAGACATTAATAATATTAGATTGATATCAATGAAAACACTCATTCCAACAAATCAACAATCAATTTCAATGTTTAACAATCTCCTCTTTAATAACTGATACTGTTCAATAGAAATAATTAAGGATCATGAAACCACATTAACTCAAATTTTAAAAGACAACATTTTAGAGGAAAATCCCTACGAATATTAAGAATAGTTAGAAAATTATCCAATCTAGAATAAAATCTCTTTCACACAATCACTAAGTAACCAATTTGGATTTATTACAAATATTTGAAGCATCTTTATAATATTATCAAAACCCAATAGTCTATTATTACAAGAAAAAAGACTTGATTTAGGGAACACATCCACTAGTTCATTATTATACACAAAATAACAAAAATCAACTTGAGAGGGTTTAGGATCCATCACCCCTCCTAGATTATCTTGTGATTAGAGAATGTGGTTAAAATCACCATTAAAAAGAATCTTTTCATCCAAAAATGTCAAGATTATATTTTTGATGATTTAAAATTGTGCTTGATTCTAATCAACAACAATCAGAAGTTTCAAGATATGGGACTTGCATCTTGAAACAACCTTCAGATTTTAGAGAAGCTGGTTCTTCTTTAAATTGAGTAGATACTGGGAAAAGGGATAGGAATTTAAATCAGAAACATAAATGAAAGAAATGAAATCTAATCTATGGTGATGCACCTGAGATGTAATTCAACCTTAATCTTGAGCATAGTGAAACTATATGTAGGATTCATTTACATTTAAGAGAAAACAAGTTCATGATCAATGTAAAAGATTGAAACAATAGAAACAGAGGCTCACAACATAGACTTCTTTTGCTAAGATATAAAAAATGTCAACAAAGTCATAGGGTTCAATATTCTTATTTGAATTTTACAATCACATAAGAGGCGTAGAAACACATACAGTTAGGTAAATCTTCCAACTCAAGAAAATGAGACAAAAGCAAATGACATTCCTAATCTCAACTCTAGAAAATCAATAGTCTAGAATACTTTTGCAAATGACATATATAATATCAACAAAGGCATAGGGTTCAATCTTCTTATTTGAATTTTCCAATCACATAAGAGGTGTAGAAACACGTACAATTATGTAAACCTTCCAACTCAAGAAAATGAGATAAAAGCAAATGATATTACTTAGCCACAGCTCTAGAAAGTCTAAACTTGTTACAATAATTCTCTCTCATAATTCTCTCTGATAATGGATCCCTTCTAGATGATCTCTACACCCTTATTTATAACCTCAAATTCAATCCAAATTCTATGTTTATTCTCAATCTAATGGCCCAAATCAAATCTTCCCTAACTGAATGTGTCTAATAAAAAAATATCTTATAGATTTTGGAATGCTTCATCTTCTGGCAGTTCATTGGCTGAAATAGATTGCAGGACGCTCCCTTCTCTTGAATGCTAGGTGACACTTAACCTATTTCCTCTTATTACTTTAGAAAACACCAGAGGAAAACACTTGTCTTGTTCCATAACACCTATTTAAGACACATGGCACTTTCCATGTAAATTATACTCTTTTGTGTCTTTGTCCAGCCATGTTCCACCTTTGACACTTGTCCTTATCTGCTTCCTTGAAACTTCAACAGCTTAAAATAAAACAAGATTCATGACATTTCTTACTTGAGCTACTTTGAAAAGGAGCATAGGACAGGTGGCAATCTCCACTTGCTTCAACTTAGGACATGTGGCAATCTCCATTGCTCTTTAGCTATACTGTGGAAATGTTTGGGACACATGTTAGGCTCCTACGGATGGTGACACTTGGCAGCTTCCATAGACTTTTAGAAATAAAACCTGGGAACCACCACAATCTTTATTTAGCAATGAAACACAAAGATATTTTGGATGGTGACGCATGGTGGCTTCTGCTACTTCTGGGAGGATACATGGCATCTTTTACTGCTTCTAGGAATGGAGTGGAAAGGGCTTAGTAGATGACACTTGGCAGCCTCCGCTTGAATGGTTTGGTTGCACCTTATTGCCTCCCAAAATAGCACTTGACCCTTTGGTATTTTTGGATGCTCCTTTGAACTGCCTAATTGTACTAAGTCGTTGAACCAACTGATTGAGCCAAAAATGGTTTAGTGGTTCAACACTGCACACCGTTTACACCTGAACTAAGGCATTGAACCAAAAATATTGAACCAAGGCATTGAACTAAAAATATTTTAGATTCCGACACGTGGTGACTTCTGTTCTCTTCAAATGGGATACATGGTAGCTTCCATCACTTATATAAAAGAAACACTGAGACCTTCCGCTATTGCCACTTGGCACTTTTTAATTGACCTCGATACTTAGCTTTTTTAAACCTTTCACCGTAAAGAGATAAAACATGGGTGCTGATATGTAACCACAGACACTGACACTTGGTGCATTTTGTTGAGCTACTATAAGACATGTGGCACATTCTGACTAACTCATAGAAAGTATGAAAGGTACCTTAGACAATGACACTTGGCATTTTTGCTTGAGAAAGGATGCCTCGGTCAATGACACTTGTCAACTTCCACTTGATTTTAATACTTAGGCAAAATGGTTCAAAAGGAACATAAAGCATGTGCTCTGTATCACGACTTTTCCATCTCAAACCAAATTATGTGAGAATAGATCTTTGCAGTGTGCAACTAAAACTTAGAATGAAATGTAGAGTATTTTTACTCTATAGTTATTGGCGACCCCAAGGACATTTAAGCCTGCTCAAAAATAAATCACAACTCACCCTTGATCCAAAATTGCTAAAACATAGTTTAACTAAAATGTTTCAAATAGATTCCATATATATGAATCTCTTTAGGTTCACCTTCCATCGTTTCTATCTCAAACTAATTTTGTTGTTTACATGCATGAATTCCATAAGGGCCAGCCCATAATGCTTCAAACTTAGTGTGTTGACCTGGTTTGGTAGCTCTTGCACCCCATTTTACAACAATTGAGCCTGTTTCAAAATGAGGATTTGAATTCCTCTTATCAAAATAGTCTTTAACTATTTTTTGATGTTTTATCAATGAATCATGTGCTACATTTCTCTTTTCTTGAACTTCTAGAAGTTCTACTAATCTAACCTGCATGGGGCCATTTTCTTCAATTTCAATCTGCTTGATTAGCTGGAGAGTAGGAATCTCCAAGCTTAATGGAATCACAACATGTTTCCCATATACCAATTCAGATGGGGACATTTTGATCACCTGTTTAGGTGTAATTCTATTAGCCCATAGTGCTAAATTAAGCACTTTATGCCATTCCTTGTGATGATCAACCCCTATTCTTTTTATGAGTCTAATTAAGTTCTTATTAGTTGATTATGCCAAACCATTACCCTGAGGGTAATAATTTGAAGAAGTTTTTAGATATACTCCATGATTTAATGCAAAGTTGGATACTTTAGACCCTAAAAATGCTTTAGCATTATCTGAAATTATGGTGCAAGGAGCCCCAAAATGAGTAGTGATACTCCCTAGAAAGTCTAGGATCACATTTTCATTTGCTTCTTTGAGTGGCACTGCTTTGGTCCATCTGGTGAAATAATTTATGGCTGTTAAGATCCATTTGTGACCCATACTAGATACTAGATTTATCATTCCAATGAAGTCAAGACCCCATTGAGCAAAAGGTTCATCCATAATTATAGGGCTAAGAGGCATTGCTTCATTCCTTCTCATCCCCACATAATATTGATAAGATTTACAATTTTTAACTAGCTGATAACAATATGTAAATAAAGTAGGCTAGAAATAACCTACTTCACTTATCTTTATAGCTATGGCCTTTGCAAAAAAATGTCCACCAGATAATCCATGATGCATTTCATGTAGTATTTTCTTAGCTTTATTTTTTTCTACACATCTTAACAATTTGCCATCATAATTTGTTCTGAAAAGAACCTGTTCAATTAAAAAAAAAATTCAATCCTTGCATTCTATAATATCTTCTCTTATTTTGAGGGAGTTCTCTTAGGTAAATCCCATTTTTCATAAAATGAATCTTGCCTGTAACCCAGGATTCCTGATCAACTTCTTGTATTCTCAATACAATTTCTTCTTCTGTTCCTAAATTTGTTTCTTTAGGTATCATCTTTTCAAGCTCTTGAGTCATATATTGGCACAAACCCATACCTCTAACTAATTTATTGGGTTTGACTTCTACATCATATTTTAGGATATTGGTTATCTAGTTTGCTGCTTTTCAGTAATTTCCCCTTCCATGATGTATTCTCTAACAATTGGGTGTGCTACAAGTATTAGAATTTTACTTCCTAATATTATATGCCTGAACTTTTTGAGAGCTTTTACCATGGCATATGGTTGTTTTTCCATAAATCTAATATCTAGTTTCATAATCTCTAAGTGTCCTTGAGAAAAATACTATTGGATGTTCTCCCTCTTGTTTATCACCCTTTTGTGTTAGAACGACAGCAATACTAAGCTCTCGTCCATATACATACATTACAAAAGGCTTAGAAAAATTTGGGTTTCTAAGTACTGGTGTTTCTATCACTAATTCACTTTTCAGATTTAAGAGAGAGAAGAAACTAAAGAATAATGGACAAGGCATGTGAAGTACCTGGATAAAGATTGCGCACTGTAATCCAGACGCTTGTGGGCACTCCTCTTTGGCTGTGGAGGAATGACACCTGCAAAGAAAGAAGACTTGGACAAAAGGGCGTTAGATAGATAGACGGTGGGTTGCCGAGCGAAAGCTTGTTCCCAGAAGTATGAGAACTTCCTTAAGGGAGGTCAACCCAATATTTTGATAAAAGATAAGTGACTGATAAATGATAGAATGCTAAAATAGGCTAAAATGATAGCAAACTGAGAGAGAAAAGAAAGCAAAGGCTTACCTGGAAGAAGCTGTCGAACTGAGTCACAGTCGCCGGCGTCAGTGGTCCTACCAGCGTCCGTTGTCAAAGGTGCCGACGTTGGCTATGTTGCCGACGTCGGTCAGGGTAATGACCAGCGTCGGTCGGGGCAATAGGCTTGGATGGGGTTTAGGCAGGTTCTGGTCGAGTCTGGACAGAGTCTGGTCTGGGCTTGGTCTGTGGACGGGTCTGAGACAGAGTTTATGGACGTGCTTGAATGGTTTGGAGAATGGTCTGGGTCTGGTTGGGTGCCCTGTATAGGGTCTTTGTTGGCAGGGGGATGAGGAAGTTGTCTGGGACTAGATTAAAAGGGGGACAGGAAAGAGGAAGATGGACAGGGGACAGGGGCCTGAAAAGGCTTTTTAGCCTCTCAGGGGGAAGAATAGAGGGAGTAGGAAATAGCAGATAGGATAGATAACTAAAACTAAATGAAAGAATGAAATAAAATAATGAAATTGCTTACCTTTTGGCTTGCTGACTGAAGAATGGAGGAGTTGTTGTTGGAGCCATGGAAGACTTATTGCAAGAGGAAATCCCTGATCTAGAGTCCCTACCTCTATTGCTGCTGTTGCACGAGGTCCAGATGGAGAAGAGACGAATGCCAAAATGCCAAGAGAATCAGTTTGTGAGCTCAAGGGTCCAGGGGCTGCAACGGATGCAAAAAGGGGTATTGAAGGCTACCGACGCCATCAGTTTCGTTGACGTCGGCCAAAGGGTCGCCGACGTCGGTGGTGGCAGAATGGGGACAGAGGCTAAAAATAGCCTCTGCGCATTCTTGCATGCCGCCGGGCGAGGGATTGTGGGAAGAACGGTCATGAGGATGCTTAAATGGGCGTGGGGGGAAGATAATGAGGATATTTGGCATAATAAAGGCTAGGGGGAAGGTGGAGGGATTCAAGGGAGGATCCAAGGTGGCAAGGGTGGGGTGGAAAGGGGGCCACTTAATTAAAATATTTTAAGTTATTTTAATCAAATGAAGGCCAAGGGTTAGGATATGGGTTTGAGGTGAACAAGGGGGAGAACCAAGGTGCAGACACGTTTGCGGTGTCTACAACTGGAGCTGTTGAGATAGCTTTCTTGACATATTCAAAGGCTTGCCTTCCTTCCACAGTCCACTTGAAAATTAAGTCTTTTTTTATCAAAAGTGTCATCGGTCTTACTAAGCCTGCAAAGTCAAATATGAACCGACTGACAAAATTAATCTTTCCCAAGAAAGATTGAATTGATTTCTTATTGAATGGAAGAGGTAAGTTCATTATAGATACCACTCTTTTTGGATCTATAGAAACTCCTTTAGATACTATGTGTCCTAATAATTTGCCTTGAGGGACCGCAAAGATGCATTTCTTAGGATTCAAGGATATTCCAAATTCTTGACATTTTTTAAACACAACCTCTAAATGATCAAAATGATCATCAGCATTCTTTGAAAAAATAGTAAGATCATCAAGATAAATCAAGATGATTTTATTTATCAATTTCCCAAATGCAACATCCAAAGCTCTCTAAAAAGTGGCTCCAGCATTTGATAGGCCAAATGGCATCTTAGCATATGCAAATGTTCCCCACATGGTAGTAAAAGTAGTCTTGTATTGGTCTTCTTTAGCCAAACAAATATGATTGTATCCAGAGAAACCATCTAGCAAAGAAAATCTCTCTAATCCAGCCACTGTTTGTAGAATTTGTTCCATGGAGGGCAAGAGATAGTGATCTTTCAAAGATGCTTTTTTTAGATCTCTAAAATCTACACAAATTCTTATATCACCATTCTTTTTCCTAATTGGTACCAGATTTGATACCCAAGTTGAGTGTTTGATTGGAAAAATAATTTTAGAATCTAAAAGTTTCTGCAACTCATCTACCATTAGAGGATCAATTCTTGGATTCACTGGTCTCTATTTTTGTCTAACAAGCTTAGATCCTTTAGTCAGTTCTAGTATGTGCTGAATGATGTCTCTATTATATCCATGAAGGTGTTCATAACTCTAAGCTATGAATCTATCATATTTTTTGCATAATTCAATTAGCTTTTCCTTTTCTTCTTGAGTTGTAGAGTTTCCAACTTTTAATTTTTTTCCTTCACTCACCTCTATTTTAGAATAATTTGCTTTGTTTGTTTGGAACCTTTTCTTCTCTAGGCTTACATCTTCAGGATCAAAAAGACTTTCTAAGGTGATTAAACCTTTGGGAAGCTTATTTTTATTTAATTGTATGATTTGATCCCCATATGCTTCTTCAATCTTTGGTTTCAATTGATCGACAAATTCCCCTGAGTGTTGTAAGAATGAGAGTACTTGAGAATCATTCTCAAATACTTGTCAATTCTCATCATTATCAAGGATAGTCAGCCTTACTATAACCTTTACAGACTCATTATTAACTAATAGGCTAGTTGCTAGATCAAACTGTTAACCAATCTGTGCCATCTTATTAGCTTCAAAATTTTGAATCCTGGGAACTATTTCAATATTAAAAGCTTCAAAATCTTCTATTAGGTCCCAAATTCTATGCTTATAGGATTTCATTCTGACATTCTTTGTTATTGCCTTTTCTCTAATTTGCTTTACTACTAATTATGAATCTCCTTTTACTATTAGATTCTTTATTCCCTTTTTCTTGGCTAACAGGAGCCCATGTACTAAGGATTCATACTCAAAATCATTATTAGTTCAAGCAAATTGAAAATAGATAGATCTTAAATTTTTTTCACCATTTGGAGTAGTAAGACAAATTCCTACTCCAGCACCATTCTTACTTCTAGCCCCATCAAAATTTAAAATCCAAATCTTTGAATCATTTTTGGATCCTTGATTAGTCAGCATTTCTTTCCTTAAAACATTCAAGATTTCATGGTCCTCATCAAAAATACCATAACTGTCCAAACCAGTAGAGTTATAATCTTCATATGGGTCACTATGCGTCATAGCTAACAACTGTTTATTTTCTTTTCCTTGATTATGCTTAGTCAAGTCACCTATCCTAGTTGAATGGAAAGAATTCAGTTTGAATTTTCTTACCTCTAATGCATTATTCACTATGGTAGTTATTTGTAGATGGACTATGTGTTTGAGATTTTTTTTTATCAGTAGGTTCTTCAATATACTTGGGCATTACTTTATTTTGAAGAGCTTCTTGTAACAGTATCCTTTGTTCAGGAATAGCCAACATGTCCCAAATTGATACTTGTGCTGGGGTCATCTTCAGCTTATCTAGCACATTCATTGGTCCAAAAGTTTGAATTCTTGGAAGATTAGGGTATCTTATCTTTCTTTGAACTTGTTCAGGAACTTCTTGATTCTGCACTGGCTGAATCATTTCTTGTCTAACAGCTACGTGTTGATCATTTTGAAATGAAGGATTCTCCATAGCTTCATTATTTACAACTTCAGGCTATTCCAACATTCTTCTCTTTGATCTAGTACAATAGTCTGATTGCACCACTAGTTTCTTGGAAACAGAAGCTTCATTCAAAAATATTGATTCTTCATCTTCAACCCATGAGAATAAAGCATATTCTGGGGCTATTTCTTCCTCTTGTATCAAAGACATCCCTTGCTTCTGAGCCATTAAGACTAAATTCTACATACCAAAAGACTGATAGGCTTGATTGTCACTAGAACATTCAAACTATCCATCTATTCTTCTCTACTCTGCCACCTTTTGTTGTAAATTACCCATAGGACAATCTCTATGTGTATGAGCATTATTGCAAGGGAAACATCAGGCATTAGTGTCATCTACATAATTATTTTGCCCTGGAACAATCTCCCTATTTGAATTAGGAGGAATAGTCTGTGAGGGTGTAGGGATTGCAACCAATTGGTTTGTTGGCTGAGGGTTATTTTGCCTTTGAGGACCCTAGTATTTGTTTGGCTGAGATGAAAATCTATTTTCTTGATATCCTTGATATGGAGGCCTAGGAAAAGTATTCTACTATTTTTTTATATTGACCGGCTCATTAGAAAATGTCCTTAGGATATTCTTGATATCATCTAGCACAGATGACTGAGTGGGGACAATTTCTTTAGTAGATGGTTGAGGCTAAGTGTACATGGACACAATTGGGCTTATAGATTTAGAGACTTCTTGAGGTAATGACAAGTAAATTTCTAAGAACATGGGCATGGGAGGCCTTGGAGGTAACTTTCTAGTATTTATTAAATTATTCTTAGCTCCGACAGCATAGTCATAAGCCTCAGGCAAAGTGTGTCCTCCAAGTGACTGAATCATAATAGATATATCTAAATTCAAAGCCTTAAGATAAAACACTATGGCCATACCTGGTAATGGTCTAGCTATAGTAGGGATTCTATCCCAAGTCTTTTGAAATCTTGAATTGAAGTCAGTCATGGCTTCTTATGGTCCCCTTTGAATGGTAATTAACTGTTGTAACAAAGAAGACTTATCACCCTTCTCTGCAAATCATTCAAAGAAAAGATCTTTGAGCTCATCCCATGTAGAAATAATATTTGGGGTTAAAGACCGATACTATTCTAGAGCCCTCCATTTAAAATAAAATGCTAATAATCTTATGGCCACATTTTGCTGTGTGACAACATGTATAGCATAGACATCTGATACATCTTGAAGATGTTCCTCAAGTGTTTTAGAGTCTTGCCCATTAAATTTAGGTAGATCTTTTAGGGCATTCACTGGGATAGGGTCCCAAATGACTAGTGGTATTGGGAGAACTAATGGACTACCAGTGTTCCAGCTTGCATAATTTTTTGGGGGTATAGGAGCTCCCATATTTGCTATTGGTATTGGTACAAATTGGTTAGCTCTTCTTCTTGGACTTGTTGCCAAAGGTGGCAAAAGAATACCTAGATTTGTAGCAGATTGTGATCTAGTTACTGGTCTACATCTGACTTCTCATAGCTCTTTGGTTCATACGATCTTGAAAGAGACTTCAAGATTGGTCCCACTAGGCATGCCAAAAACTATTGATGATTTAAAATTTCTCTTGATTCTAATCAATAACAATGGGAAGTTTAAAGATATGGGACCTGCATCTTGAAACAACCTCCAAATTTTAGAGAAGTTGGTTCTTCTTTAAATTGAGTAGATACTGGGAAAAGGGATAGGAATTTAAATCAAAAACACAAATGCAAGAAAATAAATCTAATCTATGGCGATGCACTTGAGATGTAATTCAACCTTAATCCTAAGCATAGTGAGACTATATGTAGGATTCATTTACATTTAAGAGCAAACAAGTGCATGATCAATGTAAAAGATTGAAATAATAGAAACATGGGCTCACAGCATAGACTTCTTTTGCTAAGATACAGAAAATGTCAGCAAAGGCACAGGGTTCAACCTTCTTATTTGAATTTTCCAATCACATAAGAGGCACATAAACATGTACAGTTATGTAAAACTTCCAACTCAAGAAAATGAGACAAAAGCAAATTATATTACTTAGCCATATCTCTAGAAAGTTTAAACTTATTACAATAATTCTCTCTCATAATTCTCTCTAATAATGGATCGCTTCTAGATGATCTCTGCACCCTTATTTATAACCTCAGATTCACTCTAGATTGTCTATTTGTTCTCAATCTAATGGCCCAAATCAAATATTCCCTAACTGAATGTGTCTAATAAAAAGATATCTTATAGATTCTGGAATGCTTCATCTTCTAGCAGTTCATTGGCTGAAATAGATTGCAGGACACTCACTTCTCTTGAACTAGAAAATCTACAGTCTAGAATACTTTTGTAAATGACATAGATAATATCAACAAAGGCATAGGGTTTAATATTATTATTAAAATTTTCTAATCACATAAGAGGCACAAAAACATGTACAGTTATGTAAACCTTCTAACTCAAGAAAATGAGACAAAAGCAAATGATATTACTTAGCCACAGCTCTAGAAAGTCTAAACTTATAGCAATAATTCTCTCTCATAATTCTCTCTGATAATGGATCCCTTCTAGATGATCTTTGTACCCTTATTTATAACCTTAGATTCACTCTAGATTGTCTATTTGTTCTCAATCTAACAGCCCAAATCAAATCTTCCCTAACTGAATGTGTCTAATAAAAAGATATCTTATAGATTCTAGAATGCTTCGTCTTCTGGCAGTTCATTGGCTGAAATAGATTGTAGGACACTCCCTTCTCTTGAATGCTAGGTGACACTTAGCCAATTTCCTCTTATTACTTTAGAAAACATTGGAGGACGACACTTGTTGTGTTCTATAGCACCTATTTAAGACACGAGACACTTTCTGCATAACTTATACTCTTTTGTGTCTTTGCCCAGCCATGTTCTGCCTTTGACACTTGTCATTATCCGCTTCCTCAAAAATTCAATAGCTTAAAAGAAAATAATATTCATGGTATTTATTACTTGAGAAACTTTGAAAAGGAGCATAAGACATGTGGCAATCTCTGCTTGCTTCAACTTAGGACACGTGGCAATCTCTGCTGCTCTTTATCTATACTGTGGAAATGTTCAGGACACATGTTAGGCTCCTATAGATGGTGACACTTGGTAGCTTTCATAGATTTTTAGAAATAAAACTTGGGACCCACCATAGTCTTTATTTAGCAATGAAACATGAAGAAGATCTTTCAAATGGTGACATGTGGTGGCTTTCGTTGCTTTTGGGAAGATACGTGGCATCTTCTACTGCTTCTGGGAATGGAGTGGAGAGGGCTCACTATATGACACTTAACAACCTCTACTTGAATGGTTTGGTTGTGCCTTACTACCTTTTGAAAGGGTACTTGACCCTTTGGTTTTTTGGGATGCTCCTTTGAACTGCTTGATTGTACTAAGTTATTAAACTGACCGATTGAACCAAAAATTGTTCAATGGTTCAACACTACGTGTCATTTACACATGAACCGAGGCATTGAACCAAAAATATTGAACCAAGGCATTGAACCAAAAATATTTTGGATGCTGACACATGGTGACTTTTACTATCTTCAACTAGGATATGTGGTAGCTTTTGTCTCTTTTAGAAAAGCAACACTGAGACCTTCCGCTATTGCCACTTGGCACTTTTTTCTTGACCTCGATACTTAGCTTTTTGAAACCTTCTACCACAAAGAGATAAAATTTGGGTACCAACATGTAACCATGAATGTTGACACTTGGTGCATTCCGCTAAGCTACTATGAGACACGTGGCATATTCTGACTAACTCATAGATAGTATGAAAGGTACCTTGGACAATGACCTTGGCATTTATTCTTGAGAAAGGATGTCTCAGTCGATGAAACTTGTCAACTTCTACTTTATTTCAACACTTAGGTAAAATTAATCAAAAGGAAAATAAAGCCCATGCTCTATATCACAACTTCACCATCTCAAACCAAATTATGTGGGAATATAACTTTGTAGCGTGCAACTAAAACTCAAAATGAAACGTAGAGTATTTTTTACTCTACATATATCATATAGTACCTACCAAATTTTCCTCTTCTAGATAACATCATTAGGACCATCAATATTGAAAAAATAGGAAAGTAACATCTGAAGATAAACTATAAACCTACACAGATACCACCAAGGACCTAAATCCACTACCACCACATTATCCATCAGAAGAGTCCAAAAAATTTTATGGACACTAGATTCCCTAATTGCTTCCACAAAAATAGTTCCATCTTTCCAAACTTATTTTAATCAAATTCACCACTTCCTACAAATTCATTTCATTTTCTTCATCTATAAAATTAGAATTTTAATCCAACATGAGATGTTTCAATACCCATCTCTTAGTAATGGAATTAAGGCCTGTAAAATTCCAATAAAATAGCTTCATTGACCTAGTAGGAGGAATTCCACCCCCCACTTTCTAGACTTCATGAAATTAAATAATTCACCTTATCTACCACCTAAAATATCCCCCTCTAGTTTACATTTAATTGATTTCCTACCCATTCTATTTTTAGGTCTTGAATTTAAAACATGAGCCATTTAACATGAGATAATTGCAATAGAGATTTGAGAAACTTAGATTCATGTTTTATAAACACACAAACTTTTATTGTAGAAGCTAGAGACAAAACACTACCATTATCTAATTTGTCAAGTAAAGCTTCAGTGTTTTTTTTTCTATTGAGGTCAATCTCAATAGGTTACATTAATAAATCAAGAGAATCAACAATGAGCTTAAAATCCACATCCTTTCAACCTAAAAATACTCTAAAAAACCTTACTCCACCTCTTCCTAGGAGGGACCTTTCTCCAACACATCCTCAAACTTATTTTTAAATACCATCTTTTATTGCTAGATCAGATGGACTACCAAACAAGCATAATAAGGAGGTTATTTTTTAAGAGATAGTGTTTTTTCATGTCTTGTATAGTGACACCAAAATCAACATGAAGGGATTTTGTTAATATCCATTTGTTGACTCCAAACCCTACCAAGGGACTTGATCAAAATTTTCTCTAGAATATCCTTGTCTAAGTTTAACAATAACCTAAATATAGCATAAAAAACCAAAATCCCTTATTCTAAATCAGTTCAACCTTAATGAAAGAGCCCAATATATTACCCAAAGATTTCAATCAATCTAATCCTAAATATTTAGTAGGAAGACCATATAAATGAATCCAAACTAGAAGGAAACCTTTTTTTGATACTGAGGGATCAAAATTAGGAATACATTTTTTAAACCATAAAATTTCTCCCCTTAGAGACCAAAAAAGTTTTTATCATGAACATATCACCAACTAAGACTAAAGTAAAAGTAACCACGAGAAGGCCCTTTAGGATAAAGCAAATCTTTACCTCCTTTCCCCAATTTGAGGAATCCCATTCTTTTACTTCAATTAACACCAACCACATTCTGATGCATTTAAAAGTTAAGGAATTTTTTGGATAATATTTAAAAACTATTGGAAAAAGCCTTCAATTTTCATTATAATTCCACAAATTTATCAATTTGAACTCTATCCACAGAAGATACCTCAGGATGATCCTCCAAGGCCTAAGAGTAAACCCATTTTTTTTCTTCTAGACCATTAATATGATGTCCAATTGGAAAGGAATTTTCTCCCATTATCATTCAATTACCTACTTCTAGATCATCCTTCTCAAGAAAATTACTTTGATAGGATCCAACCTAGATTTTTAATGCATGATCGATAACTAGACATATAAAAATAACTTCAAAACCCAACAAATCTTGAGTTTACTTAATTTCATCTTCCACATATCACACCTTCCCTTTCCCTCCTCTAAAGATTCCTCCAACTACTATAGTTTTTCCCTTCCTCCTATTGCTTCTTTGAGAAAGACCCTAAGCCAACTCCCTAACATGCACTATCTCCCTCTCAGAATACCACTTTTTAATTTTACATAATGTTTTGAAAAAATGGAAAATTCAAAAAAGAAATTAACAAATAAGATTCACACTTTTATAATTTTTACTTCAAACATATTGAATAGTACCTATAAGTAATCACCACTGAATCTTTATGTTTTTATATAATAATTGATTAATTTATATTGAGGTAATTATAGAAATTTTAGACTCACATGCCAAATGTCAACCCCTAAAATAAAATAAATTCATGTGAACCCCATCTAATCTTGTTCATGGTGTCTATAACTTGTCATGATCTCCTAAATTCTCTTAGAAAATCATGTTAGCATTAATTAAAGTTTCATATCATTTCTTGTAGATATCATCATATGTCATGATTTTCTTGAGCCCTTAGGTGACATATTATGTTGTAATATTGGTCATTGATGAGTGGAAGATATTTCAAGTTCTTTTCAATCCTTGAGTATGGTCTAAGCATTATTTTATAGAGCTAAGGATCTTTAGCAAAAATTAATGTATTTTGGATAAAATAAGCTTACTGGTTCTTGTGGTATATGGGCCTATTTCAAGACATTCCTTGTTAGAAAGATCTTGATAGTAAATGTGAAGCATGTCTAAACAATTCTTGGTTTGTAATTCAAATACTAGTAATCTGTGACAAAGTCATTCTCTATGGTCTATTTGTTCTAACCTTGTTTATCCCTTTCAAATAATCAAATGATCCTCAAGCATGCCATATTATTCTATATGTCTTATAAAACATTGAAAAATGGGAATATTTTAATGTAAATTTGTCTATACAGGTCGTAAATAGTCCCATTTTAATCATTTGTCACTTTCAAGGTGTTTATACTTAAGAGGGTCCATTTTGGAAATCAAATTCACCTTTTACTAACCAAATGGACCCAACACATGGGAAACCATGACCTTTAATATTCCCTATCCACACCACTCATTTTAAAGTTTTTTTTGACTTATAATTATCCCCTCTTGATCACCAATAATGTTTCAAATCCTTAAACCTAATAAAATGAATGGAAATTACAAGTTTAATAGGAGTTTCTAACTTGTACAGATCTTTATAATATGAATATGTATAAAATAAGTCAATAAGTTGCATAAGGTGTTTAGTGTATGCATGCAGTGAATATATCCTTGAGTTTCAATGTCATAAATGTCAAAAACCATTACACTTCTTCCATCATCCTCTTTGGCAATCCAATCAAGCTCTTAGGTTTATGCTTAGTACATACATGAGAGAGAAAGTGAGGATCTAAGAATTTGCATAGATGAAGTGTGCATATTAACCTTATCATTCATGGAATTTATTTTCACATTTATGACCCATGTTCTATGAACAAACATTAATAATCTAGGCACTCAAATGGGCTTCATTATCTGTGTAAGGGTTAAAAGTTACATTTATTTTGGTTCACTCTTGAGTTTTTATTACAAACCTATGTTTATCAGTGTGTTATATATGTCCTAAGGGTCCTTCCATGGCATTTACCACCATTTTCTTACATGTGTGGGGGTAAGATAATATGAAAATAATCATGTTTACCTCATTTTCAGATCACAAATAGAGTTTCACATATTTTAGAGCTTCTACTGTATAAAATGGAAATGTTTGATGATTTTTTAAGTATAATGGTAAGTTCCTTAGGAAACTTCAAGTCTCCTTTATCTCCCAATCCTATTTGAGTCACCAACTAATGTTCAAGTAACCCCTTTCAGGGTCTTATCTCCAAGGTGACTACCATGTGTATCTTGTTATCTCTTTTAGAAGTGAGAACATAGTAGATAAAGATAGTCATTATATTATTTCAAAATATATGTGTAACTCATCCTTTAGTCATGATTTTTATGACCCTAAAATACCATCCTCAACCTCAGACTATTATACAATGCACTTGCATAGTCTAGGCAACCCTCATTTAGGCACTTATAGGTCTTTATGCAAGCTAAGAAGGTCAAGTGTTAACTAAAAAACACACATGAGGTAGGTTTCCAATGAATAATTTAACCTTGAATAATAAAATTTACCTATCAATGAACATGGGATATAGATATATTAAAGTCTACCAAAGACCAAACACATCAACTCTTCCCAAGAGGTAGACTCAGTCAAGATTCAAATAGAAATGAGACTGTGACTGCAGCATTGAAAGAATAATGAATGTATGATTAGGTTTATGAGGATTAAAAGGGTAGTAAATAAAAATAATATTTCATCAACATGATTTTTATCCATGAAACATCATCCCACCTCTTAAAGGAAGTACTCACAATTTAGTCCTGAGCTGTAACCTATAGGCCTATCTATATGTGTGGAGAAATTTGAGCAATAAAACTTGTTATGGGGGTAAATAAGGTGATAAATATGTCATAATAATGATAATTTAATTCAAGGAGTAATTAATGGTCAGTGAATAATATGAAAAACTAAGAAAGGAGGAAGTTCATGCTTACATCTAAATGGCTAACGACCACCTACATGTTAAATGTGAAAGCTAAACAGATTAAATTAAAAGATCCATTGTTTAAGGTATTTTTAATACATGAGGTGTTACAATACTTAAAAATACATGAATTTATGTCAATTATGATACATGGAGTCTTGTATATAAAGTTTTTATGAGGTCAAGTTACACTCTCTTTTATACGGTCAAAGTGTAAGATTGTCTTATACACACAAAGTTATTAGAAAGAGAGTGAGAATGTAATAAATATATAATATTTTAAATGTAATAATTAAAATAAATAATATTAATTTGTTAATTGGTTTATTTAGTTTAAATTAATCTTTTATTCTATTTGATATAGGTGAGGGAGATTGTAATAACTTAGACATGCCTGTGAATATCAGTGGAGGGATTATGCATATTTTGGAATGGTATATGGATTAAAAAAAACATATAAATTCAATGTATAATATTAAAAAAAAAATGATATGATCCTCAATTAAGATATAACAAGGCTTGGATAGCCGAATCAGGCCTATTTATGTCGAAATAAGGCAGTGACAATCAAGATCAAAAGGAAGATAGTGTAAGTTGTGTAACCCTACAATGGAGTTATTATCAAGGTTAAAATGGAATTACTTAAATTATTTAATAATATAATATAAATTTTCCAATTAATGTGTTTTAGGTCCCAAATACACAATAGAACCTAATTATCTAAACAAGTCTATTAGGCCTAAACAGGCCTAAACATCCATGTGCATATGGACTAAAGACATTTACAAATTAAAGGGTATACAAGTTATAATGGAATATGAGAGGGAAGTATAGGATATTTAATAGGTTTATCATAATAATAATGAACTCAATTTTTTAAAGGAAATACTTAACACTTACACCAATAATAGGGTCAAAGTCCTAGTTACCACCTACATGTAGGTCCTTTAGGAAAGAAAGTGAACATTTAACTTTGCATAAAAATGAGTGTTGAGAAATTGGAAATAAGGGATTATAATTATTTTATGAATTTTATGTGTTTCTCCATTTTAATGGTTTATCCCTTAGAAATAATGATAGCCTAATGGTCTGCACAAGTCTATTAGGCCTATATAGGCCTAAACCAGCCTATGATTAAAGCTAGAGATGAATGCATGACTAAGGATTTTTTTAGGATTATGAATAATTAGGAAAGATATATGTAAATGTTATAGGTGATAAGAAATCAATTTAAACACTGAAAACACTTAGCCAATTCATTAGTTCTATGTAAACCCAACCACTCATAAACCCTAGGTCCTTTCAAAAAGGTATTCAGAGAGTAAGGTTGGTGAAGATCAATTACATAAGGTGTTTTAATATCCTAGTAACATGAAAAAAAATTTCCAACATGGTGGAATGTAAATGGAAACCACTTATACCATTGACTTGTATCAAGAACCTAGGATGGTAATGTGATTTAAAAGATAGAGCCATGAGAGGATAAGGTAGAGATGATGGCCCAAGCAGCTGAATGCAAGTACAAAGGATGGAAACTAAGTTAATAAGGTTCTATGATTATATTTAAACCTATAAAATAATTTAAAATTCACTTAATACCCTAGAACTTAATTTAGTCCTATTAGGCCTAAAATCCATTCTTAAGGCCTCAAACCTCATGCTCATCTTGGCGGAATAACAAAACACCCAAAGCATATTAATGGAGATAATAAGGTTTTAGAGGGTGGAAAAAGACATAATTATTTTTTTCAAATTAGAGGAAATAAATAAAATGGTCAATTTGGTCTTGAGACCAACATTAAATTCCATAGTCCTTAGCAATCACCTCAAACTATCCATTCAAGTGATCATAATCTTCCATCACAAATGGACCCATGGAAAATTATCTTAGTGGGAGTTAGGAACCCCTATGGAATTAATATCCATAAATGAGAGAGTGGGTTTTAGAGGCCTACCTATATGAATCATCATTAAGACTAGAACAATGTCCAAAAGGCTTACATGAAGCTTTGAGTCTACCATATTACATTCATATCTCTTCGCATAATATTAATGGGACCTAAATATTTTTATAATATTTTTGGGGTTATATGGACTAAACATACATGACAATAAGTTCAGTATTGGAGGTCTGATTTTTATGAGCCATCGTTAAGATGGTAGACCTCTAAAACCCTACTTAAACTCTAATATAGACCCAACCTAGGAAAAGTGAATAAATTTACACTCAAACACATTGGGTTGAGATAATAAACCCTTTTATCATATGGTACACTTAGAGGAGATGTCAACTATGGTATTGGTCAGTATGGATACTATACAAACTTGTCAGAAACTCTATTTTAAAATAATTTAAATAAAGAATAGGGTGAAGGGTTGTTTGAGATGTTACCAATCATTAGAGGGGGTGGTTTGAGACTTGTTTCACCTTTCCAAAACACCAACTAATGAAATTTCATACTAGAAGTGCTTATGTTAGTCTGCACTAAATAGGTAGTCAATGAAGGCTAGTGGAAGGTGACCTAGTCATCTATATTAGAAAAATTGTAGATTTATGTTGCTTGTAAAGACATAGGTAATGGTATAAGAATTTTTTTTAGACTTTAAATATTTATATTACCATAATCTAAGGTTTTTATTCAAGTATTTTATTATCCATCAATAGATAGTCAAGTAATTAGGCCAAGTGATCTAATAGGACTACCTAGGTCAATAAAATAAGCTACATACTAGCATAAAGAGCTATTGGAGTAGTTAATTTAGGGCCATTACACTAT
Organism: Torreya grandis; assembly: GCA_037957365.1. NCBI lineage: Eukaryota > Viridiplantae > Streptophyta > Pinopsida > Cupressales > Taxaceae > Torreya > Torreya grandis. The sequence continues at coordinate 283,560 of JARHVA010005813.1, read as the reverse complement.
GTAATTTATTATTTAAGGTTATAAATACACTTATTGATAGTCATAATGAAAAATTAAAGCAGTTTCTTATGCCTTAGTCAATAAACAAGAGAATGTGGGCTATTTAATAACTCATGGTGGCTTAATTAAGCCACTTTAACGTTATAAATTAAAGTAAAAGGAGGTAATTGATCAGATAATGGTGTGATAATTATTTTAAATAGGTTTAAAATGTCCAACCTAGCCTTTACCACTCTACATCCCCTCACCTGGGTATGAATAAACTCTACCTATATTGTTTGTTGTAGACGTCTTGGACTGATAATGGACTATTACAACTTATTAATGATTAGTATCTAGTGTGTATATTCTTTTTCTAATATGCATAAGTGTTATTTTTTCTCCATTTCATGTTCTTACCTCACCTAGATTCTAATAGTTATTTTATGGAGGTCATATAGTGTGTTATGTTGTTAATTGTTCATTTTAGATTGGAAGTTTTTCTATAAGTCCCCTAAAATAGGATTTACATTCATTACCCTCATTATATATTAATCCAAATCATCATATATATGAAACATTTTTAACCAAAATACATTAGAGATAGTGATTCAACTTCTTGTATTGCCCATTATAATTGTTAGGAATCAAATGGAGTGGGCAATGATATTAGTGCATCACCACTCTTAGGATATGTTTCATTTTATGAATTCCTTATAACCATTTTAAACCCAATAAATACGTCTTAGTGATTTTTATCCATAAAAAAATCACTATGGGAGATAGCCCCATAATCTAGAGGTCTAGCCTAGTAATAGGTCACCCATAACCTTGGGATATTTTAGAGTTACCCCAACCTTCGATATAGGCTTAAACAACCTGTTCTTAGGGTATAGGTTAGAGAGATAACAATTTTTGCACACTTAGTGGGATATATTAAAGAATTAGAGTACTCACTTGAAACACTTGGTAATCTTAGAAAGCTTCAAACACTTGAGATTTACAATCAAATTTGATAGTAGAAGGTACTACAATGTCATCAGCTCATGGGTAAGAACATTTGTTATTCATAGTTTACATTGTCATTCATGTGTCTTGTGGTGGGTCTTGGCTACATATGGGTCAAAATTATGTCATACACCTCCTTATCATCAACCCTATGACCCATAAAATCCAAATTATGACCCTTATCAACCTTATACTGACCCCTATTAGCCTTACAATGATCTTCTTTACTATAAAGGTTATCATCCTCTTTATGAGTCCTATTCACCTTCTTGGCATCCCACCTATCCTCTTGATAAGTCTTGGTAGCCTCACAATATTCCTAGTCATCCTACCTATGCCTCAAACTAATATAATTCAATACATAAGCCAATCTTATTAGGATATGAAACACACATGGTGGGGATTTAAACACATAGAGGGTATGGCCAATAAATTTATAGGCAACTTATCAAGAGAATGATATATTAATTACAATAGGATAAATAGGAGTGGGAATCTCTTATGAGAGAGGGTCATTTAGGGGTTAGTAGTGATATGTTGGATATAAGTGGTCTAGTTTAAATCATAGAGGAGAGGTTAATAGTACATGAGGGGAAATAAGCTCATTGTCATCAATCTTATGTCCTCTCCTCCATCCCATAAATTTTCTATTGAGTTATCCATCATCCCCCAAAAGTCTCAAGCAAATAAATGTTAAAGACCTCAAAGTCCCCCATAGTTACTTCTAGCTTTTTATTTTAGGAAGTCAGTTCAAGAGAGAGTGTAGATCCATTCACTTTCGAATCAGCTTGAGGATATCAGTGATTAGACCAAACATGACTTTGAGGCTCACCTTGATAGAGTATTTGATCTTGAAAATAAACATATAGCTTAGTTATTTCTAGAAACAAAAATAATGATACCATAATTTAAGATAACCTCATTCATACCCAAAGTTGAAACACATGTGAAAGAGGCTCCTAAATCAAAATTTCCAACTTAGTAATAAGTAATGTATTGGAAGATGAATTAGGAACAAACCAAAGTGTTAAATTTAATAAAATCATAAAACACACAATCCCCATCCCTTCCTCCTCAAGAACACAAGACATTTCCATCATGAAAATATATTAAAGACAATGTGTGGAAGAAAGAGGAGGTGATGAATATCAAAGATGGGTAGATTAATTAGTAGAATAAGGCATCTACAACACAACTAGATTTGACCTATCTTCTATAGTTATATAAAAAATCTCCCATTCCACTCCTTGATAAGGAGCCTATCCTTAAGGAGGTGAGTGAAGAATGCTAAGTTGTGGTAGAAACTAATCAAGGTGACTTAAGTGAGTTAGAGGAAGAATTTATCATTAGTACACCTCTTTCTGAAGAGAGACACCATTTACCTTTCAAGGATTCAAAAGAGGATTAGGTTCAAGAATAATATGGGTCATAAGAAGAATGCATACCTACTGATTAAGGAAAATATGACTTCTAAGACCTCTTTGATGACATGGTAGCTTCCCTTCATCTTGATAGTCCTCAAGAACTTGTAGTAATTGTAGAATAAAGGTGTAGACCAAATAATGAGGTGAATGAATGAGGTAACTTAGATAACATGAAAAATGATAAATTTACTGTTACAAATGAATAAATTCCTAATATTTTATTATATATAGTAAAAAATTACTTGTAGTCCCATGAATATGAGTAAGAAGGTGAAGATTCAAAATCATTCTCAAATTATGATGTGCCTACTCCTACATCTTCCAATACCCTACTTGAAGAGATTCCAATCACACTTTATATATGTGAGAATTAGTTAATAGACTTGTTTCAAATCATAAGGTTAGGTTATTATCTTCTTGAATCATGCCATGATCAGATTTTTGTTGACAATGATGATTCAATCAAACATGAAGAAGGCAACCCTATAAACATGCCATCCCAAAAGGTTGTCCAACTTTAGGGTGACTTATTTGAGGTATTGAAATAATATTACAAGTTATTCTTTCCATATAAATATGCTTATCCTCTTCTAAAGAATGTAACTAAAATGGCCTCAAGCAAGCATGAAATATGATCCATCTCTCTTAGAAATCAATTATGTAAGCATAATACAAGAACCACTTCAAACTCTCTAACTTGATCAAGAACAATGCATGATTGAGGTAGAAATGAGGATTTTGATGTATAATACATAGATATGGGATGAATATTATTGGGTTCTTACCTAAAATATCTAAACCATACACCCAAGAGTGGAGAAATATAATATAGTTACCCTTATAGGAACCCATGAACATGCATATGACTCTAAATACAAGTAGGAGCCCTCATTCAATGAACAATACCTGATTGCACTTTAGTCATCATATAGTAATGTAACTTTAGTGATTCAACTTGATCAAAATATCTTCCCTTTTGATATTTGAAGAGAAAGGAGGTGTGTGATAACTAGTTATTTATAGTAGATATTGTCTTGTTACAATAAGTGTGTTAGTACACAAGTTTGTAATTAGTTTCCTTCATTGTTTTGGAATCTTTATTGTTAGTTATTAGGTTTTAGGTGTTATTTATTTGGTTAAATTTGTTATGTATTGTGATTTTTTACAATCTTAAGATGTGTTATTAGGTGACAATTTGTTTGTTAGTCTAAGAAGGTGATCATCCAAGTCATGATGTCATGATTGAGACTTGTTATTATCAAGAAGAGTTAGTGGGTTGCCTTGATCAACAAGCTATTCAACCCCTGTGAGTTGATAAAAATGTTGATATTTTAGCCTCATAGGCCACATTTAAACCCTTACAATTAAAATCTTTCATGAAAACCCACATTAATCTTGTTCATGGTGTTTATAACTTGTCATGATCTCCTAAATGGTCTTTGAAAGTCATTTTAGCACTAATTAAGGTTTCATGTTTGTACTAGTCATTGCTTGAAGATATCATCATATATCATGGTTGTATTGAGTCCTTAGGTGATGTATCAGGTAGTCATAATAGTCATTAAGTGAGTGGAATATTTATTGTGTCCTTTTTAAGCTTTTAGGATGGTTTAAGCATTGTTTTATAGAGTTAAGGATATTTAGCAGAAGTTAAGGTATTTTGGAGAAAATAAAGTTGTTGTTTCTTATAGTATATGGGCTAATTTCAAGACATTCCTTATGAGAGAGGCCTTGATCAATAATGTGAATGGTGTATATAGGATGCTTGGGTTATAATGTGAAGCCTAGTGATGTGTGTCAAAATAATTCTCCATGGTCTATTTTTTCAAACCTTAATTACCCCTTTCAAAGCAAAAAATGATCCTCAAACATGACACATGAGTCTATATGTATTATAAACCTTTGAAAAATGGGAATATTTTAATTTCCATTTGTCTAAAGGGTTCCCAAAGAGTCCCATTTTAATTAAATTATCACTTTCAAGGTGTTTCATACTTAAGAGGCTCCATTTTGAAACTAAAATTCACCTTCTATTAACCAAATGGACCCCACACATGGTAAAAAATGACCCATCATCTTCCCCTTCAGTACTACTCATTTAAAAATGTTATTTGGCTTATATTTCTCACCATGTTTCCTAATAATGGTGTTTCAAAGCTTGAATCATGAGAAAATGAAGGGAAATTATAAGATTTACAAGAGTTTTTAACTTGTATGGATTTATAAATTATGGATATGGACATAGGAAGTTAATAAGTTGTAAAGGGGGATGAGTGCAATAAGTAGGTGAAGAATCCATGAGTTTAAATGATACAAAAGTTAAAAATTATTTCACTCCTTCCATCATCCTCCTTGGCAATCTAGGTAAGCTCTCAGGTTTATGCCTAGTCTATCTAGGAGAGAGAAAGTGAGTATTTTGGAAGAGGAAGGGTTATTTTGACCTTATCATTCATGGAATTTGTATATTCAATCATAAACTATACTTAGTGAACAAACATTACTAATATAAGCACTCAAATGGTCTTCTTCATTTGTGTAGGGGTCAAAAGTTGCATTGATTTTAATGCACTCTTGAGATATTATTTCAAACTTGTGTTTATCAGTATGCTCCATAGGTACTCATGGTCCTTCCATGGCATTTCCCACCACTGGTTCACATGTGTGGGTGTGTGAGATCAAGTAAATATTCATGTTCTACCATTTTAAGAATTTAGATAGAGTTTATCATATTATAGAGTCTTCTAGTACATATAATGGAAATTTTTGATGATATTTTAAGTCTTATTGTAAGTTCCATGGGACCCTTAAAGTTTCATTTCTCTCCCAATACCATTTTATTCACCATCTGATGGTCAAGTTACCACTTTTAGGGTCCTATCTTCAAGGTGACTATCATGTGTATGTTGTTATCTATTTTAAAAGTGAGAATAAAATAGACAAATATAGTCATCATATTATTTCAAAAAATATGTTTACCTCATCCTTAAGTCATTATTTTGATTCCCCTCAAATACCATACTCACCCTCAGACTTTTTTTCAATGCATTTACACAGTCTAGGCAAACCTCATCTAGGCACCTACAGGCCTTTGTACAGGCTACGAAGGTGGAGTGTTAACTAAAAAAGACATATGAGGGATGTTTTTTAGACATTATTGAACCTCTAATGGTCATAGGGGTTCAAAAATTCTCAATCACCTTTTAAATACCCAAAATAATCCCATATGTGGCTCCCACCTTACAATCTTGGGTTACAAATTTAATCATAATATTATATATATATATATATATATATATATATATATATATATATATATATATATATATATATATATATATATATTAGTGCAATTTGGGATTATTTTATTCCAAATGAATAAGGAGTTTCACCATTTTAAATGAGGATTAGGGTATTTATATTCCAAACCCATGGCCTTACCTTAGTTAAAAATTGATATTTTAGAAAAAAAATTAAGTGTTTCAATAAAGGATCATAATTATTCATAGCTTCAATAAGGAGGCATGATCTAAACCAACATGACAAGGTAATCATTGTTCACCAACTTTCACATGTATTATTACCTTTCCCTTTATGTTTTTAAAATTTTCGTTATAGTTTATGTTTAAAATTTCATACATCGACATTGTTTCATGTTCATTTGAGGCTGTGTAGATCAAGTTTCACATTTGGATCCTTCTCCCAAACATAAATTAATTTATTCACACTCATGAGCATTTATTTTTCATTTACTCTAACTTTTTACTTATTTTTATATTATAATAAAAGGGTGAAATTTATAGATACTAAAATTTAATATTAAATACTTGGAATTTTTAGTTTTGACTTAACTTCACCTTACATGACTAATGTGTATACATATGTTTCTTATTCACCCTTATACCACACTTAAAATCATACCATGGGTTAATACTTCCCACATTTTTATTAATCACATGTAAAAATTTCCTAGTATATTTATATCCAACTCAAAATAATATATTCATCCATAATTTCATGTCAATCGTAATATCAAACATATTACAAGTCTTAAGTATTTGATTAGAGGTACATGAGTGATATTTGTCAAATTATAAGATATATCACTACATGTATCTTCATATAATAAATTTCACCATTTTGTATAGATTTTCCCACATGTAATGTAGAAATACAAAAGTATAATGTCTTCCTTAGATTATTGTCTATTAAGGTAGTGCCAATTTATAGAGAGGTCTTTATGGTAACTTGACACCATAGTCCCACTAACCCAATTTTCAGAAAATCAATCCAAGGGTAAGGAGGGGTGAATAGATAAGGTTTGATTGATTAGCAAAGAGTGACAAACTATATCTTAGATCTAAATACATCATAGAAAATGTGAAAGAAAAGAAATAACAATGAAGTTGGTTAAATATAGATCAAGTCATTATTATATACTAGACACATGCATCACAATCAGATACTAACATTGATAGTAGAGTCCATATATGATGGTAGTCTATGTAGCTATAGAAGTATAATTTATGGAACTAGGTGACTATCCAGAATATTGTTCATGTATATTTTACACCTATTTTTATTTTAAATATGCATGTGCATAAGAAACTTGTTAAGTACCATTATTCCTTATTTATTTCAATATCTTTCTATAGTTGTACTTTATTATTTTTAGCAATCTCAATTATATAAATTTGGAATATTATTTATATCATTTTTTATATTAATTGACCTGTTATAGATTAGTTTATCACCCTTATGTTAGAGATAATTATATTTTATTAACCCTAAATACCACACAAATATAATTTTTTTGGCTAAAATACACTCATGTTGTGTAGGATAATTGAGTTACTCCCATAACCCTTTTCCACCCTTTTGGAATTTGATCTCTATTATTTTAATTATGTACGAGCTAAGGTTTTGAATTTGAAGATTTCTACACATAATACTAGCACATGAATAAAAATAATAAATCTTCATAGACAAGCACACATGCCCATATCATAAAATAAGTCAAACAACCAACCATGACAAAAATATAATCAGTAGGCTTTATTGTAGTGTGTTATTTTCATCCTAATGTGAAATTGTCTTAACACAATTAAAATTAATTTTTTTGATCATGTCACAAGTTTAAAGTATTGTCAATTATTTTTCAGTCATAGTCAACTTATACTATTATCATAAAATTAGTATGATGGAGGATTGCATATTTTATGTCAAATTAATATTTCTAGATTATTCATAATTATATAAAATATGTATTTTAAATTTAGATATGTATATTATTGTATTACAATTTCAATAGCTTGAATACCTTTTATTTGATAGGGTTAATAAATGGGATTTGAAAGGTTTGGTATCCTTGTACAAGTGGATAGGAAGATAATACATTAATGTATACGTATAACACATCTACAAATGGTAAAATAAAAAAAACCAATAAACATATGATGAGCTACTGGAAGAACCACACAAAGTTTAACAAATATCTATGAAATTTCTACACTACCTCTAAAAGACTAAGGCCCTCTTCCATGAAATCTCAATATTTTGAATGTATTAGTTTATTTCATTTAAATTAAAAATATTTTAAATATTCTAGTGAACCTATTTAATTTTATAACATTGTTTGTTATTTTCTTGATTTTTTTTGAGGATTTCATACATTTTTCAAAAATTCCTGACACTTAAATGAAACAAAATTCAATCTTGGATATAAATATGACACACAATGAGCCAATATTATTTGATCTTGAATTTAATTTAACATTTAAGATATTTCCTTGTCACCTTAGATAACATCCAACACATAATGTCTTTATTTTTACCTCAGGTTGAAACTTGATGATATCCATAAATAAAAACATTTTAATTTTCTTTTCTCTTTATTTCCTATTTGTTTATGTTTTTTGGAGGAAGTATGTTATAACACTTTTAAAACTAATTAGTTAATATCTTGAATGGGTATGTAGTGATATATTTTATAGAGATCATGATGTGAAGAGTTTAACCCAAAAACAAAAGGTATTGTACAGTAGTATAGATGGAGTTTAGTTTTAATGTACCTCATAGTGTACTAAAAATTCATAGTATTCATTGTGTATACCATATGAAGAATTTTTTAGTTGTTTGATTTTTTGTGCACATAAGAGGAATGTATGACCCATGTAATTTAATCTCACCTTACCTTGATAAATGTGTTATATGGTCTACAAGAACATTTTTTCTCTATAGTTAGTCTACTTAAACATTGTCCTGAAACTAATTAATGAACAAGAATATAAGTTTTAAATACCAAAAGTAATTAAAACCCCTTCCTATATCACCATTATACCTAAATTTTTATTTTTTCTTGATTTTTAATTATTATCTTTTATAGATTCATATTGTATTATATTCAGAATAGGATAAAAAATGAAAGAGTTTATCATATGTTGCATAGGATAATGAAATTTATTATGGCAACATGTATTCCATTTAAGCATATTATCCATTATGTTAGTGTAGATATTAAATGTAATATATATTTTAACTTAGTATTTTATACTTATAAAATACCCATCATGGTTATACCTTTCAGTTCTAGACCTTCCCTCTATAAAAAGACTCATGTTCACTATCTCTTTATTTCTAAATTTATATCTCTTATGTTAATCATGGTTATTCTAATGAATAAGCCTTCTATAATGTGAAAAAAAAATCTATAACTAGTAATTCTTCTTCATTACTAGTTTTGGACCTATACACATTTTATAGCCCTCTAAATGTGTGCATACCAAGTAGACGCATGCATCAATGCAAGTGTGAATTTTCCTACAAAGTGTCCATATCCCAAAATTAATCAAATTTGAAAATTAAACGTATATAAAATGTCATCATATTCTATTTAATGTGATATATTTCCAAAATGATTTGGTATATATATAATATCAACCCTGATTCATTCATCACCTAAAAATCACATATAACTCACAATGAACTATACTAAGAAGAACATAATAAAGAATTCAAGTGAGAAAACCTACCTTATCTATCCATATTTCCATAATATTCATGGTATAAATATTTATATACGTCTAAATCATTCATAGAGCAACCCATGGGCCATATTTTCAAAGTTACAAGCCATGCCACTACATGTCATAATTTATCACACGTGGCACCATTTTGCATACACAATACAACATATATGGGAAAAATAAATTATTTTGAGGCCCTTTTATTAGTACTATCTATGTAGGTAGTGCCTATTTATAAACATATCTTTAGGGTAAGTTTGGAATCATTAACCCAGTAACCCATTATTCTCATAGTCACTACAATGGTGAATAGTCACTATTTGATCATTTGACAAAGATAAAAAACTTATTTTCATGATCAAAAGACATTAAAATAAATAGATAGAAAACCCAAAAAGCTCTATTTGGTAAATTATATATCTAGTAAATATTCTATATACAACACCCATGGTAGTGTTAGATACATGTGTTGATGTGACTATCTAGATAGAAATCAAGCATCTAAGGCCACATAAATGATATACCTAGAATGTGATGACTATTCCAGGGTCATCTTACAGTCCAATTCTACCATTTTCATACCTATACCTGTATGCACATAGTGAACCATATAAGTATTTTGTGTTTCCAATTTATTTCAATATCTGTCAATAGTTATACTTTACTGTTTCTTAGTATTAATATCAAAAGTATAAATTTTGAATAGTGTTTGTCTAAATTTTTTTAATTAATCAGCGTAATCATTAGATTAGGTCACCACCCTTGTGTTAAATATAATATAATAATATTAAACCTAGATACCCTCTCTTATCCAAAATTTAGGGTTAGACATTTGGTGAACCTGATATGTGTGTTTTTTCATGCAACTCCTAGTGTACTCTTTATTGTTTCTCATTTTTATGATTATTAATTTGTTAAAATTTGTTTCAAAAATCATATTGTTGTCAAAATCAAAAGAATATATAATCACAATTAATTTATCAATAGATTTTGTCTTCCTTTCTCATCCTATTCTCATTTCAGTATTTAATACATTTAAAATAGGTAATGTGGAACCTATTCCTCTTACTATCCTTAAAGAGAGTGATAGATACCATCCTCTAACCATTTCCATGTTATCACTCTTCTAAGGGGTAGGATGGCTTATTATTTGGTTTAAAATTAAGTAAGTCAATATGCCCTTCTCAAACCCCCCAATTACCCATACATGTTCTTAATGGTGAGGATATGACTAGGCAATCCATGATACCAAAGGTTGGTGTTTGTTAAAATATTATAAATCAACATGGAATTACTAAATAAAAAATCACATCACTATAAAAATAGATTATATATATATGAAAAACATAAAATGTGAAAGTAATGCACATAGCTTTGTATCTTCTAATAATGTTATGCCTAATGAAGGATCATTTCCAAATCAATATTTCAAAGAAAAGACATTTATGACAACTAATTTACATAGTATAAAATATGATAATATAATTTGAAGTGATATTCTAAGGTTATTTCTTAAACATAACTTGATCACATTACTTCCTTTACAAATCATAATAAGAACAAAAAGTTATGGAAAATATCATAGAATGCATAAGCATCATACAAATCATTGTTCGGATCTAAATAAGATGATCCAATGTATAATTAATAGTGATGATTTAATAATTGACACATATCAATTTTGATCATGATAATACAAATATTTAATAACATTTAAAAAATAAAATATTCTAAAAATACAAAAAAATCAAAAACTCAAAAATACCAAAACAATTTCAACATTTTCCTAGTTGTACTATTTATTATACACTTATTGTTTCCTATATGCTAGTATATATCATATCATTACTTAAAATATACACACATTTGTTTCATGCTTCATTTGAGTGTGATAAAATAATACCCATGTACATAATATATGCACATAAATATGTTGGGCCTTCCCTATACTCATGTCATAAATACATTGGGGGCATCTGATTATTTGATCATGATACATTGAGGTTATAATATTATAATATTATATTCTTACATGTGCCTATATCCATGCTTATACATTTCAAAGTTAACTTAATATTCTATTCACTTAATATGTTTTTCAAACACATGTAGAAGCTAGTATTCTATATTCATGTTGGTTTCCTATATTCCATGATTTCATTAACGCACTTCCTTGTGTCTGTGTCTTGATTTATATTATGTTTAATCATATTAAATGTCTGAAAGTTTTAATATTCTCCATTTATTGTGGCCCCATGATTTTTATTATCTATTTGGACATTTTAATATGCCATTGTTTATTGTATTGACATTTTACTGTCATTATATGTTTTGTAGACATTTGAATAAGTTGCATCCCTTAGATTCCATGAATTCTCAGTATTCCCCTTTATAAGGTCTCCTTGGACCATTCCATTTTGGTTTTAATTTGAGATTCATTTTATGTGTGCTTTATTGGTGTCTGATCTTTTAATATTGCTCTTTAGACATTTCTATGAGCTATATCATGCATATTTTTACTTGTTATGCTCACATACTATGTACCTCAATGGAATATCTACTTAGATATGTTATTTTTATACGATACATGATTCATAAATAACATATGCAAGTATATAATAATTTTAATGTAAGGTAACTAATAGATTCTACACCCTCTCACCTAAAAATGGGAGCATATCGGTGGGGTCATGTCATAAAGGAATGAATTACACAATTTCAAAATTTTAGATTTCACTAGGGGCATGTAAAAAAGGAATGACCTTCACACATATTAAATACTTATCATATCTATATTATAGTGAGGGAATGTTATAGAAACATTTTTTTTCTAAATATTCACTAGTTATCATATTCTCTACATTCAATGGAGGCATGTTATACTATCATGTTATCCACACTTTCAACAATTTCAAATTCAGTAAATTTCCTAGTTATATTATTCATATACATATTTGTGGAAACATTTAGTACATTAGTTCTATTATTATACCCTAAATATATCTTAATACATATGAGGTGCATATTACATTCAAAGTCCACCTAAAATTAAGAAATGAAATCATTTTACATATTTAAAAAAATATTATCCAAACTATTATTATACCTAGGATAGACTATTATTGAGCCAATCTACTATAATAGTTGGTTCACCATTGGAATGCTAAGCTCAATAAACCACTCAATCTTTCTAAGTTTATTAGTTAGATTTGATTAAATAATCTAAATTGTCTAGAATTATAGGTTATGTTTGATTAAGTCATCCACTCTTGCTAGACATATAGTGTGATAGCATAGTGTGCACATATTTGGGTTACAAGATTGAGATGAAACAAGCTCAATGGTTGTGTTTAAACTCAACCTTATAGAAATATTAGGGGAATACATACTCCAATATTTACATATACATGAACTTAAATATACACATTTGTCCTAATATATGTTTTAATGATTCATAATGAGGCATCCTTTCAAATGAAATTTCCAAAAGGAAAGATGGTTCCATGGACACACAGATGTTCTCCTAAACTTTCTCTTTGTACTTTGAAGAATTTTTAATTATTTCAATTTTATATTTCATACACTAATTACATAGTGTAATATGCTCTTGTTTACAATACAATCACCAATAAAGTAGGCAATGTCGGCTCACACAAAGGCAAGGTGTGTTAGTCTTAGGAAACTCTAGGCTCAAATAAACAAAATAGACATAAATATTTAATATATTAATATTTTATTCCTTTTATGGAAGGAACCACTCAAAATTGCTTGCCACTTCGAGGGGGATACCTCCTTATGACCAAAACACTCTAATTAAAGTGATATTTGCCTGGATGCATTATAATAGCCTATTTTTTTTTACAATAGTAGCAGTTAGTAAAACTATAATACCTTTTTATTTACTTAATGTAAGTGAAAAATACAAACTATTTTAGAAAGTTAAAATAGAGGCACACAAAACCTATAAAAACTTTTGTGTAATTATTTACTATTTGAGAGCAACACATAGAAGAATAGTTGGGTTTTATTTTTCTTTTTAATTTTACAAAAATAGTAGTTAGTAAAACTAAAATAAATTATAAAATAATCAGTGAAATTAGAAGTACTAAACTATTATATAAGGATGAAAATGAGGCTCAAAAAACTTAGAAATTAATTAATTTAATTATTTCCTATTTGAGAGATGCATGCAAAATAAAATTCATGTTAGTTGATGAAAAATAGAAATCTACACTTTTAAATGGTATATGTTGACTTTCTAAGTCACTCCTTAGCTTGCATAAAACTCACAAGGATCCTATAGAAGGTTTATATGACCATGAAGTGTTGGGTTCCTTAAAGAAAGATATGGACAAATTTCTCCCATCCATTCATGTTATTAAATAAATGACACATAGGTTTAAAGGCATAAAGTTATCAATATTCAGATATAATATGAAAAACTACATAAGGTGTACTTCAAAATCATGAAGAGTACACCTAGGATGTAAGATATTTGTGTGCATTCCTATTCAGAATACCCCTCACTCTTCTATGAGGAAGTCCTACATTGAATTGAAAATTTACACTCTTGTTCTCTCATGAATCATAGGTTGCATTCTAAGATTCACACATGCTACTTCATTGACTAATATGGGCCTTAAAAATGGAGAAAATACTTGAGAGAATTATCAAGGGGGATTTAACATAAAATGATTAAATTTCATTTCATCCCGTAGGGGACTTATACATCTGCACCCTTTATCAACTGACATCCCACTATTTATCCTATCTATACAACTCTCAATGCACATTATCTCTAAAAGGTGTAAGGAACTATTTTCAATTAGATGTGTAGTATTGATATGGTAGTCTAAGGGAGACTCATGTAGAAATAATTGACAATTGGTGACAAAGTATAAAGAGGTACTTGGAAAATAGTTGAGTGGTATTATAAGCCTTGTTAGGATAAGTAAATCCAAAAATTTGTTGTTATATGTTGAAATATGATTACATGCCAATGTTATAGCATTTATAATGATTTTATTCTCTCAGACATGCATGTGGATCTAGAATAATATTATTACCAACTCCCAAATCTAAATTGCCAAGAAGAATATAAGAAGCATGGATGTGGCACCACAATATAATTAAAATATTGTATCTATCATCCCAAGGAGGTGCACAATTGTAAAAGGTTTTTTCCCCTATAAAAATATATTTATTTTATTGTAAAAAGGGTCAACATTTTTTGGCAACCTCATACAACTAAAAACTTTCCCTCCAAGATTACTTTTGTTGGTTGGACCTTGGATGTTAATGAGAACTAGTTTTACCTCCATCTAATCTTCTTACATTCTATGTGTGATTTGTGTTTGTTGATCTTTGTCTATAGGTAGTATTCACCCCTATCATTTATGTCCATTCCTAGTACCTATGTGTGGAACATAGAACCCACTTGTAGGTCATATTCTACATGCAGTTGGGTCTATATAGGTCTTGTTTGTGGATAACCTTAGTCCCTACCAATGTTGAGTTATGTTTATGTACCTCTATTTTAAACACTTATGAATTTGGAGTGTCCATAGTAGATTTTATGTGATATTGTCTTATCCTTAAGTATTTTTAGTGTGTCTAAGATAGTATGAACACTCACTATATTCCTGGTGCATTACCTTTTAAGTTCATAAAATTATTACCTTATCCCCTCTTTTCTCTAAAACTATTAGGTTGAAATTAGAAATAAATTTACCTTTATACTCTTTAGGTCTATGTATTGGTCTCAAACTATGTGAACGTAGAATTGAAGAAATATGGCTTACTCTAGAGGTTCATCCCAAGGAGTGCAAAGGTCTCACACATTGGGGACATTCCCATCAATTTAAAAAGACAAATAATGATCAACATGTGTAGGTGAGAAATAAAAATTCCATGCCCTAACATTGAACACTCTTACACCCTACTACGAAACCTATCATATCATAGAACATTCATAGGTGAACATTTTGAATAATAACAATTTATGGCACACATGATGGGATTAGTTTAAAGAAAGAGCTATGGAATTAGTGCTACCCTTAGCTAAAAAGTATTGAAAATACTTAGTAAGATCACCTATAAACTACAACTAATTTTGGTTTATAAATATTAGTCCCCTAGAGAGTTGGAAACATAATTCAGATCATCTATAAAGGGTATTTATTTGCATTTATTTTCTCTTTCAGTTCCCTCTAGAAGAAGAATCATAAGGACATCTTCATCCCCTACCATGAAAAAAAGTGGTTTAAGGTAATCAGCCCCCTAAATCTTAGTTTACACCCTCATCTGGAAGGTTTCATGTACTTGGGGGGAGATTATTTTTTATCCCATTCATGGTTGTGTAAAAAAAGCAAATATTTTGACCTTTCAATGGATGTAGTCCATTGATTTTTTCCCAATATGATGATATTCTATTTTTAACCCTAAAAATTTGATCCTAATTTATTGGAAAAAAATTCCACTTCCCCTACGTAAAATATTGAGGATATTGTGAATATCTACTCAGTACACCATGTCACTAAAGATAATATCATAGTTAGGATGTTTGCCTCTTATTTCAAAGGAAAAGCACTTTAGTTGTACTGAGGATTAATACCAATTTTATTCACAATTGTGATGAATTTGGGGAGGAAATATGAAATAAACTTGATGACTGAAGCTACCACTTGTCCTTGATAGAGTAGCTTACAACTATAAAGTGATCCCCACACAAGATAATGGTTGATTTCAACTTTAGGTTAGAAGCGTCTGGAATAGGATCTAACCCTTGTGTAATCCATATCCCACTATTGCATTTTAATATTTTTTAAAGCATATTAAAAATTATATAAATGGGATGATTTAATCTGTGGCAAGTTCAATACTACTTGATACTTATAAGGTTTTTCTACATGCAAAAAAATATTTGATCCAAGAAGGAAAAATTATTCCTAGACCACGTATAACTCTATTCCCAAAAACTCACATACAATACACTATCTTATGCAAAATAAGTTGATGTTTTCATTAGTTGTTGATCATTTATACCCATGTAAAAAAATATTTTGTAGGATCTTGAATGGTGTTTCTCATGTAGGTAATTGTAAAATCAAGATATACACACAAATAAAGTCATGACCAATCACTGATGGTAAAAAGTTTGTTGCAAGCTTAAGAGTAGACAAATATCATATCTCTACATAAGGAATAAACCTAAGAGTTACCATAATAACAATATGGGTCTACTCTTATCAATTATTAGTAGGATTATTTCAACTATGTAAATCAGTGTTGAACATCAAGCACAAGAAACACACTAGTTATTTTCAATACAAAATTTAAAGGGAGAGAAATAGATGAGACAATACCAAATTTGGTACCCTATCTTTGAATTCCCCATATCCCATGGATAGGTATGCAATCTAAGGTTCCTCTAAAATATTTAGTACACAAAAAACATGCCATTCATTGAAAAGATCTACCTTTAACTAGTGTGAAATAATGATAAGAGGATACTATTCGAAAACCACAACCAAAGGGATCCTAAATTACCTTTAATATAGTCAAACATATGAAGAAGATGAACCTTACTATTACCATGTGGGATCCTCTTGTTATTCACTCTCAAAATAATTTGATACAAGATGCTCTGAAAATATTTTATACATGTAAGACATTAAAACTTATGCCTTCTATCTATGTGAGTCTATATCAACCAAAAGTGGAAGAAATGAAAGTGAATAATAACACTAATCTTCCCCCAATTTACATGTCCTTGATTATTGTCCAAAATGTAATGAAAAATTGCATGATTGACTTAGGTGAGAATATCTAAATGATGGTAATGAAAATTTCATACACTCAAAATTGTGTATTCCCTTATGTCAAAAGGAGTGGTCTAGTTGGATAGCATGATAGTAAAGACTATGGGAATCATCAATGGGATAAATATTACATTTCATTCATTCTCAAGTCTTTCAATTTTGAAAGATGTTGAAGTGATTGACTTGCCTCTGTACTTCACCATCCACATATCTTGAGACTTCATGATAAAGATAGGTGGATATTAATCTTTAGACTAGTAGCATATGTTACTCAGAATAAGATACACAACTAAGGTGACCATCATGGCTGAATGCATATTAAAAATTTATATTGAACCATACTTTCCTAACCTAGTTGAATTAAACTACATAATGTTTTATCAAGAAGAGAATCTAATTATACATGATGCCACAACACCGCTTGAAGAGATCTCAAATTATTTGATGGATGAATGGGCATGTGAACATTATGAATGTGACCCATAAGACAATGATGAGGAGACAAGTCTATGTACATATTTCATCCTAAAGGAAAAATCTATGTTACCTAATCTCATATAGGTGTAGCAGAGCCTTGAAGGAACATATAAATCATACTTTGACAGCTCCCAGAGTAAAAATGGTGATGGAGGTGGTGCAATGCTAGTGTGATATAAAAAATATAAGTTTTCCCATACCTTCAAGTTGTAGTTAAAATACACAAATAATGCTATAGATACAATTCATTGATACAAGGTCTCCAAATAGCATTGAAGGAAGTAATTAAATAATTATTAGCAGTTTGTGATAGTGATTAGTTCTAAACTAGTTAAGAGTGCAAAGCATGACAAAAAATAACTTTATAAAAGCTTAAAATCATAGAGTGTGGGATATGATTGAAGTTTTTGATTCATTCAATATTAGTTCCATGTTAATATAATATAATGATGATGTGGATAGAATCACAATATTAGGTGCATAATATGACATCCTTTGGAACATAATGAAAGAGTCTGAGTAGCTCGTGAAACTTATAATTGGACCAAAAATCATTAACAATGCTTATAATTGGTAAGTATTTGATAACAATGTGCATATTATCAACTTATAGCTCATGAAACTTATAATTGGACCAAAAATCATTAATAATGCAAATAATTGGTAAGCATTTGATAACAATGTGTAGATTATCAACTTATTTTAGGAGGGAGCTGACTTCAATACTAAGAGATATTCATATTTTCAAGCCCAATACAAGGACTAGATCATCCAAATAAAAGAGAATTATTTTCCTATGGGGTTAGTTATCTTCAAAATCATCTTCAACTCAGATGACAAGCTCAAAGGAGAGAGGTGAATCATGATAACAAAGGAGGAGTTTTCTATGTAACTAACCTTTTTTTAAAGAAAGGTCTCAAAATATGACAAAGTATGCTTTTCAATATAAATTAAGATATTTATTAAACTTAGTAAGAAATACAATGAAATATTTTAATTTATATATAAATAAATGATAGTTTTGATCCAAGCTTAGCATAAAGCACAATTGAGCTCAACACTAGTGCAAAACTAGTTCAACAAAAGAAGAGGCTTGTCAAAATAAAAAATTTTCCCTTGATGTGAAATGATCTGTCAAAGGTCATTGAAGCTAGCATAATACTTAAAATTAAACACTCATGGGTTTCAAATTTAGTCTCAGTGTAAAATAAGAATGGGGAAATTCATCTATGTGTGGACTTTAGTGACTTGAACAAATCATCACTTAAGAATCACTATCCCCTCACACCAATGGAGAAGATCCTAAAAATATTTACATTCATAGAGATATTATTATTTCTAGATGGCTACTCAGTCTAAAACCAAATTCTTATGTAAAAGTATGATTTTTATAAAACAACATTCACCACTATGTGGGGAACCATTCCATACTAGTTGATACCTTTTGGTTTGAAAAACATAGGAGAAATCTTAGAAAGATAAATGGATATGGCATTTAAGTAACTCATCAATAAAATCATCTTCGTTTGCCTTAATGACACAAATATTTTCTATAATCATGTAGAATATCACTTAGGTCATCTAGAACAAGTCTTTCAAAAGTTTTAAGAGTTCATAATATCTCTAAACCCTAACAAGTGTATCTTTATAGTTGATGAAATCACTCTATTGTGGCACATTGTTTATAAATAGGGGCTCACTATTGATCTAGAGTGAGTACAATCTATTTCATATCTCCTTATTCTAGGTCACAATAAGAGTCTCCATAGATTTTTAGTTAGAATCAACTTTGTCAGCAGATTCATGCATGATTTTTCTACCCTTATCAAACCCTTCACTATGATGCTCATTAATAATGATACATTCAACTATAATCATGAAGGAAAGGGATTTTTTTAAGCCATCAAGTGTGACATCATACAATCTCCCACCTTGATCAACCTAGATTATGGTAAGGATTTTATCCTTTACACATTTGGTTGGGATAAAGGTATACCAATTATTCTTACATAGTAGAATAATCATCAATTGGAGCAACCAATTGAATTTTTTAGCTAGGCATTGAAATATTATGAGTTGTATTATCGATTCAGAGAGAAGCACATCCTATCAGTTGTGAGGGAAATAAAGGAGTTATGACACATACTTTCCAATAATGAGATTTAGCTAATAGTCATGCACACAAACATCAAAGAGTTCTTACTTAGCAAGGACATCAATGAAAAAAGAGCTTGCTAGATCATAAAGGTGATGGAATATGATGTAAACCTCTAGGTCAAAAAGATTATGTGAGAAAAGGATTTATGAAAAAAAATAATGGTTAGTATGAGAAAGTAAGATAATTCATTTCTCCAGTCATCCAAAGACTAATTAGAATAATAGAGCATCCCAATAAGTTGGAAAAAAAATATGAAGGCCTTTCTTAAACATGGAATATATCCTCTTGGCCTAATTAAAACTATGTGAAGACACTTTAAGTTGTAGGACATCCCTTATGTAGTCATAAATGGTATGTTATTCATAACAGACATCAATGGATTCCTCTTGAGATGCATAGAATCAGACCAGGTGAGTAAAGTTATTCAAGAATTCCATGATGTCCCTACAAGAGGCCATTATTCACCCACTACTACTACTACAAAAATTATGTGAGATATTTATTATTGGCCAACCATATTTAATTAAGTGCACACATATGTATGAAATTATATGAAATGTGACTTCTTTGTAGGTAAACATAAATTGGTATCCCTCCTCCTGTACCCAATACAAATTTATCAACCTTTGCATAATGGGGCCTATAATTCATAGGCATGATTAAATTTCAATCAAGTGATGGGAATAAATGCATCCACATAGCCATATAATATTTCACAAGATGGATAAAATTGGTAGACCTCAAGGAGGTTGATGATAAATCCACCTTGAACTTCTACATATGTATTGTAGTAAGGTTTGGTGTTCCTACCACCATTATCTTCAATAATGACTTGGCCTTCCTTGGAGCCAAGACCAATGAATGGGACATTAATCATAGCATCCACTTAAGTTCCTCATAAAATTATTACCCTTAAGGTAATGGCAAAAATGAGTCCATGAACAAGAATTTGATTCACATTATAAAGAGGACCATGGAGGATAATCAATGAGTTTGACATATTAACATCAAGAGTGGCCTTTGGGCTGATTAAGTCAGGCCCAAAAGAGTTTTGGGAAATTATGTCTTCATCTTATTTTATTTAAAGGACGATAGTTATACTACATATCTCAAGTTGTCTTCATTAGAACTTGCACATCAATTGGAGTTGCTCAAAATTGATCCCCTCATAGTAAGCTTAGCAGATCTAATGGAATTCAAAGAGACTAAAAATTAAGCTACACATACTATGGAACTTTAGTAGACCTAAATGAAAATGATCTTTGATAAAAATGGCCACTGAAAGAAGTATATAAGAGGGAAATTTAGTGGTCAAATGGGATGTAGACAGAATGAAAGATGTAAGGCATACTAAATTCACTAAAATATGGAGTAATCCATATACCATAATCAGTTGCAATCAATATGACACTTTTAAACTCACTAAATTGAATAGAGAAGAACTACCCATCCCAATCAATGGGATCGATCTCAAGCACTATCTTTTTTGATTCTTGCACATTTTATAAACAAGTAAATTAGATGTTTTTCATTTTCCTATGTGCCTTATGCACATTATTTTTGGTTAGATTTTATTTCCTCAAAGGGATTGTGTGTAGTGTTTTGTGTAGATTAGATGTTTTCATTTAAGTGCATTTGGCACAATTATTTTATTTTGTTATGGAGATTTTAGTTTATACCAAAGCAAGAAGTACAAAACCAGTGCATTTAAGGATAAAGTGACTAAAAGATTCAATGAATCTATGCCCAATGGATTGGTTTAAAGGCTATTATATTCCCATTTAGTATGAAAGTGGCCTATAGAGGTCACAAAAATTGTTTAATTTATAATTCACCCCTTGCTTGAACACAAATCTCAAGTATATCATAAAAGGTTTATACGCCCATGAAGTGATGGGTTTCTTAAATAAAGTCATACATAGATGCATCCCATCTATGCTCACACTTAAATTAGTCACTATATATTTATGAATTGACTAAGTGTTAAATTTCATTCATAAGTAATTTATAATGCATGCCCCTTTCAAATATCTTCCATTGTGCAAGTGTAAATGGAATGCATGTTTTAATCTATAAAGTTCCTAGTCTTCAGATAGCACAACAAGAAATACACAAGGAATATTTCTAAATCATGAAGAGTGTTCCCAATATCTCCAATATTCCTACATAACCCTATATAAATGACCCATTACTCCTCTATGACATGCATATTAGGGCACCAGAAGGATCTTAGGGCACATGCATCTAACTAACTATCTAAATATAAAACAAGCATCACAGGACACCAAAAGGAATTTACTTGAATATGATGACTATTATAGGATCATCTTCTAGTCCACTTCTAGTATGTTCATTCTGAGACTTGCATGCACATAATAAACTAGCTTAATAAAATTTGTTTCCAATATATTTTAATATCTATCAATAGTTATAGTTTATTATTTTTTGAAATTCTTAGTTGTATAAGCATACATAATTATTTTCTTGAGTTTTATATTAATTATCATATTCGTAATATTAGTCCACCACCCTTGTTTAAAATCTAGTCTAATAATATTAACCCTTGAAACCCCCAATTATCTAAAATTTAGTTTAAAATACTTAGAGCATGGATGAAGTATCAATCATGTCAATAAGAGATAATGTGAAATATATATAGTTAAGCACTTTTCAATTATTATTGTTACAATATTGTATCCTATAATAGTTATCGAACATGATATTATGATAACAAAAGAGTTTTATCACCATTTGGGGGAAAGAGTGCATGAATATTTCACATAATATTGGGGCAATATGTATTGGGTATAATTAAAATTCTATTTTTGTGGACAAATTGAATTCAAATCATCTCTTAAGCTCATACATGTTGTATGTATCCATTTTATTAATATCCAATATTAGCTAATTCCTATGACAATTACATGCTAAAGATCATGTGAGAAACTTTTTTCTCATTTTCTTCCTCACAATAAACCTAATTATATTAGTCATTATATTACCATTATTTATCTAAAGATCAAATTATATCCCCATGTCCAAATTTTTCAAAATAGATGAGGGTGACCACAATGTTTCCTAATATGATCCTCCACAACCCAATCCTACTAATCACAATGTTTCCTCTTCTACCTCCTCCAAGATTTTTTTATCAAACCAAGGGGTATGATTCCATTGACCACTTTTGTAATAATCCTAAAACAAAAACTATTTTATATATATTTAATAAACTATCAACTTATAAGGATATCTTATATCTTATATGTCATGTTGTGAGATATTACTTTTCATATAGACATACACCAATTTTTTTATTATATAAATATTATCTTCCAAGATATTGACAATACTATTAATTTTGATAAGGAGAACATCCCACCCAAACATATCATTGATAAAAATATTCCCTTATTCATTTAAACTGAAATACATGGAAAGTTGATAATGATTCTAGGATAAATATGAGTAGTTATGAATTCATACATAAATTGGGCTTTGATAAGGATAATATCAAAAACATTAAGTTAACCATACATGGATTTTATATCATTCCAAATAAAACATTAGGAACTACCATATTGGATTTACTACTAGGCCCAAAAATGGTATCTACTATTTTTAAAGTAAAACACGATCAATTAAAATATAATTTACTCTTGGGTTTGCCTGGGAATTATGAAATAGAAGATATACGTTATAAATTTCATCAACACATCATATTTTTTACATGATACACATGATTATGAAATTATAATTTATCTTACACATTTTCACTATTCTAAAATGACATAATCAAAATTTGATAAAGTATTTATCATATTACATAAAAAAACTAATTCCAATGGCACAAATGCATACTTAATAAGTAGGTGAATCAATTATTGTGAATGATATTCCTAACCAAAAAAATGTACCTATCATGGAATCTATACACAAAATTAAAATTTATACACAAATGGAAGAACCTATAAAAGAAGAAAAATAACATGTTCCAATTCTTACAAGATAAGAAGAATCTCTTATAGAACTACCAGTAATAGTTAATTCATAAAATTATTATATCATTTATGAATACTATATCAAAAATGATGATGAAACATAATATCTTATAGTTGATATAAAATGAAAATTAAAATTTAATATGATTAATGAATATGAATACTTATATCATTATTTATTTACAAATGTTAGAGTGTTTGAATATCAAGATATTTATTGTATGCAAAATAAGGGGAAAAATTCATTTCAAATCAATAATGTCTACAATATAATTTAAATAGTTATAATATTATATCCCATGGTACATCGAAATCAATTGATGAATGTATAACATTTATTAATGAAAAGATATGAAACTTGAAGCTAATTTATCAAACAAAGCAACATTTAAATATAAAGCTACCAAACAAAGATTAAAATATTTTTAGAAAGTATTTAAAATTGTCATTTCAAATACATCTTAAATATATAGGGTTCATAATAAAAATGGTTTTTAAAATGAGGCATTTTTAGGAATTAGTCTTCACATGGGTGTCTAAGTTTTCTACACCACATTAGATTATTATATTATTAGTGAGTGTCGAATTAATAATTAGATAACAATAATATTTAGATGAGAATAGGCATATGCATAGATATTGTGAGAGAGGTAATAGGGATAAGCGTGTGAGAGATGTAAGGAGTATGTTAGACAAAGACTCTAGATATTTGAGGTAAAAATAATATCCTATTTATAGAGATTATTAGCTATAAATGTAACAATTAGTTTCTGAATATAAAAATTTAGATGATTTACATAAAATTTGTGGTAGTGAAATTACACACTAAGATTTGAATCTACCTACATTTGGGTTAAAGATTACATCTAGTATCAGAGTGGGTTTCATTAGAGGCCTCTCTTCTTTTTTTTATTCTATTCATAGTTTATTATCAAATTGACACAATGGATATGCAATGGACTCCACTTACATATCAATTAATTATTGGTTCAAACTCTTCTTTCACTTTTTCAGTACTCAAGCAATGTGGACCATAAGTGAAACTTCTTGACATCAAATACTAATCTATATATCCTTCACATTAGTGTAAATTTTAGTGGCCCATATAAAAATGAACTTGGATTTTTTATGAGTCTATAAGTAAGTATTTCAAAAGTTTGTCAAAAGTTAATGGATGATGTTTAGGTGTGAAGGTGAATTGACACACAAAACATAACTTACAATAAAAAGTATGATAATGTGTGATTATATGGGAAAATCATATATATATGGTAGTTATGCAAATATCATTTTGAAATTTTATCATCAAATCATTATATATTAAGTGTAATGGTGAATAGGCTCATATTGACTTTCAATGGAGTAGCGAACTATATTTATATGGATGTATTTTTTTAAATAATAGTCCAGTTGACCTAAAAAATTAAATTACACAAAAATAAATTAGGTGGACACACATTATTCACAATGTAATAAAATATTCAAATGGTAATTTATAAAAATAAAATATTCATGAGTTAGCGAAGAATAGATAGTAAAATTTACCCTGTTTAAAATCCATTTTGTTCACTCTTTTTGTGGCAACTACCTCCACTTATTTTCATTGTATACATGATTATATTTATGTGTGTTTATCCTATTTTAGGTGTGTTTAAATAATCACTTGTGAGGTTAAATTATTTAATAAAATATTTTAGATCAAAATAGACCACATAGTTAAATTTAGAATGTCCAAAACTATTTGGATTAACTGTAAGTAAGGAATATTTATGTTTCAATAATTTTGTGGATATTTTATAGGTTTTTCAAGTTTTTAGTTCCTTTAATATTTATGGTTTATTGATGAATAATAATAAAGAGAAAAAACTAGTTTTTATAGCACAATCTTAGGCTATACATGGATGCAAATCTTTGAATACAAAATAATGTCTTTTAAAATACAATTTAATATTGGATTTATTTGAGTTATTATAAAATTGTTTTATATTTCATAAACCATCTTGATTCATACAATATTTTTATTAGTGCATATACCTGGTGCATCATCTTGTGGATTTTCATCAAATCCTCTCAAAATATTGTTTGGTAGGCTTCCTAGATTAAATTTGTCTCACATTAATATTCATGTTTATGTACGTGTCATACAAAATTACATGAAGCATCTTAAATTGAGT
>JARHVA010005813.1:222500-242500 GCA_037957365.1 Torreya grandis | reverse complement strand
GCATGGGATGATTTTAATTTTTATACATATCCTTGTTTGATTAATATTTTTCTTAGATTAGATATTTTCCATTTACATACAATGTTTTGCATATATCATGTGGTATGTTTTACATTTATTTTTCCTTATTTTTACATCTTTTGTTTGTCTATTTTTATATCTACTTGCTTAAGATATTAATTTTTTTAATCATATTTAAATTTTATTCTTTTTAACCATGAATTTGATCACATTTTATATAAAATATAAAAACATATACAATATAGCTTCACATTTATGCATAAAATGATATTTAAACATAAATTTGAGATGTAAATAGAATAAATCATTATTCATTATTCATAAGTTTAGGTAAAAATAATGAGTCACACAAAGATATATTTATATATAAATTACTAGTTTTTACACATCATATATATTAAATTTAAGTACAATATGGGATCTACCCCTATGGATCACCTTAAACCACATATGGGTGAGGTTATATGCTCACCATTGAAGCTCAAGAATATGTAGTGTCACAGTCTATGACCACATACCATTCAAAAGTCCTTATATTTTCACCACATGTATATATAGATATCTTACCTTGTAGCTATATCCATATGAGTGGCCCTCTTTGTATCTAATACTTTCCATCCATCTACCTCACCTCCTCATACCATTTTCACTTATAGTACATATCCAATAACTTGAATATGTCTTCAGAGAAGCCTCATAACCTATCCATGTAACCAAAATTATTTTTCATGTGATTTAGGTGTTGGTGCCACAAGATTAGGCATCCCTATCATATCATAGTGAGGCATAACATGGTCTATAATATCATTGTGGGTATCCTCCATAGATTATTCCACTATTTCTCCTCCTCCATCACATATACAAAATTTTAATAAAAATCAACATAAAATCTCTCATATATATAAAATATATATTATATATCACTAGTTATTAACACATATATCTATACGTCTAAGAAATGAAAGTTATAGCATAATTTCACAAAAAACACATAATAATAGTAGTTTAATAACCATGGTCACCCAATATATGTTTATTTTCATGGATACATGAGGATGAAAATACTCACCATATCCCTCATGAAACCACTATCACTTTTTGCATTGATATTCTTAATTGTTATTGTATGGTCGTTATGTCCACTAGAACTAAATGGCAATATGTCTACTACCTCTACAATAGATTGTAGACATCTATTTTAGTAAAATCACACATATTTATAGTTGAATTATATGTATATGCATTTCCAAAGAGAATTAGACATCTATTGAAATGGTCTCTTATGGACCTCTTTGGTTCCATCTTATTTCACTTAATTTACCTACACCTTGAATTTATATATTATGTTTATTACGTTTCATCTAGTGTATGCCAGGGATACATAGCTATTTTTTTATTTTATCAATGCATTTTATCCCCTAAATACTTTTTCCATTGAGGACACTAGTGTCAATGTTATTGTCTAACTATAACACAACTGTCCAGGATTATCTTTTTATACTTTTTCATATATTTTTATTTATGACCATTTTGTTAGCTGTATTTACCCATCTTATTGTTAGATTTTAATGATTTAATATGTTATAGTTAATAATCAAAAGGTTTTAATATATACTAAGGTTATAGTCTTATTAGCACACCCAATAATTTGATTAGGTAATTATATTATTGAAAAGTACTATCTATTTCAAGCTATCAAATTGCACAACATTGAATTAAATATATGAAGTATTCCAAAGGTCAAATATACTATTACGTTAGTTTAACCAAGGGTTATTATGAAAATATAATATAGTCACACTATTATAATTTCACACACATGCCTAAGAGGGAGAATAAAATTTAATTATGAGGCCTTGTTTGGAGTATTGTATATGTAGGTATCACTTAGAAACAAACATGTTTTCTAGGGAAAGCTTGACACACATTACTAATCCCTCTATACTAGGTTATAATAAGTACAATTGAAATGAAATAGGTTTTTATTTATTATCTAGATCACACACACATGAATATAAATCTTATGATGTAAAATACTTACATATGTCACAATATAATCTTGATGCTAATTTAACCCATCCTCTACATATCTTTTACTAAACACCTACATTGGAAGCAGACAATAACATAGACATCATTGTCCCTGATGGACACAAATATATGATATAAAAAATATTTAAAATATATATTAAATAAATTTAGGGTATCCATGTTATACTTCTTGACCACTATCATATTATAGAATAGAACATCAAACAATATATGTTATCTTTTATCCCTTAGTTAATTTTTACTTATTGTATATATTTCACATGCTTAAATGAATTATATTATAAAATTACTATATTATATTATTAAAATATTAATATTAAAATATTTCTTTCAAATAACTTTATTACTTATATTTTTCTCTTGTCAATCTAAAAAGAATAAAACATTTGGTGGATCTATCCTCTGTTTGTTAAACCAAAACCCTAGTTTATATATTAGTGTTTTTGCCTCCTTAAAAACTTCATTTTATATTTAAATATTTTATTTTTAGATATTATCTCTCTTACTTATATGGTCTTAGCTTAGGAATACTTAGCTAAATTATTTATTTAGCCCTAGTCGTTGTGTTCTTAAAAATTGTCTTGAATATTAAAAACTTTTTGGAATCACTAACAGAGCACCATGAATGGAAGATCCATTATGATCAATAATTTATTCCACCTTATAATTAATGTATTTCATATTAATACCTATAATAAAAATTAAAATTGGATAAATCTTATTTTTTTTACAAACATGATAATGAAAAAACAATGATGAAAATGCAAATGTAAACGACTAAGGTAGTAACTATGATATTTCTACTTTTTGGTATGACTATGATGAGATTCCTCTTGGTTATGGAATTTTTACTATTATTTTGATTTAAGATGATGGAGAGTTACTAGATATACAAACTTGTATCATTCATAATGTTGAAAATCAAAATATTTCATGCATAACTTCTTTAGTTACTTGAAAAAGTGATTGTGCTTCCTCCCCTTCCAATAATGCAAACATTGAAAAAGTTGAATGTTACTCCCATATCTCTCATGATGAAAAAATTTATTCAATAAAGTGTGACCCTCATTCTCAAAGTAATATTACGTTAAAAATTATGTTCCTTATTGGGATGATTCAAATACAACTAACCAAATTTATTATTCCTGTCTAGTGTGTGATGAGTAAAATACATGTCCTATGTCTCCCATTGACTTTCTTGAGGAAAAAATGAGAGAAAATAAATATAATAAGTAATTACTTACAAATCATGCACTATTTGATGACACAAATAATATTCCAATTATATTTCATGCATCATTTGAAAAGATTAAGTCATGTAGGGCAAATAGGATCAAAACTAGCACTATATCTTCTCCCACTCCCTTAGAAAGTCAAACCAAAACTAAAAATTGATTTATTAATTAACATGATGTTACAAATGAATTATAAAATGTTTCTTCCCTTTACTCTTTTGATTTTTATAATATAAAATATAGAATGATTAAAATTGACATTTATTCCCCCCACTCCTATTTAATGGGAAGAGATTTTTAAAGACAATAGTACCAACCTTAGTGAAATCCAACATGATATGCTCACCTTTTTACCCATGGATAACTCTTTTAAACATGAAATAAAAACATGTGATCATTCACTTCTTGATAATTATAAAGATTAAATTATTCATATGTTCCATGTGCATGGTAATTTATAGCCACTCTCAAAAAAATTAGGCTCTTCTTATGATATGTTATTTGTCATCACTATTATAGGAGATTTGAAACAATATGTCAAAAATCATAAACTATAAATTTACTCTGACAAGGCTATTATTGAGGATAATACATTAATAGATAAACCTACTTATAGGAATGTATTTAAGCATCCTTATCCTTTAAAATTATTATTCATGGTTTATCCTCTTTCAATGGTCAATGGGACCTTGTTAGTTATTTACAATAATATATGAATTCCATTAAACATTGGGAAAAAATGGAAGCTTGATTTTAAAGGCTTTCCATCATAGCTTAACCTAAGGGTCTCTGATTGGTTTTATAGTCTTCCAAATATTTCATTATAAACCTTCAAAATAACGAAATTTCTATTTCTATCATATATTCAAAATTATACCTTAACTAAATTATCATTGGAACATTTTAAAACATTGACACAAATACAAAATGAATCTTTAGAGGACTATGCCATTGAATTTAAGGATGCTCTACATTCCTTAACTTATATACAATCAGATTTGGAAGAAGAATTTATATTTATTAAATGTCTTTTTAATCAATTCAAAATAATAACATTCAATAAGACCTTTGATTCATTTGAGACATTATATTGGGATGTACACAAATCTGCATGTACTCTAATTAATACTCAATTTAACTTACCAATCTCTCCATCAAAAATAACACACAATAAGAGTCATGATTTTAAAACAAATATATAATTCACAGAATATCATAAACCAATTCAAACACCCTCATCATAACCAATAACATGTGTAAAAATCCAAATGATAAAGGTGTTGAATAAAATAAAGGATCATGCTTATAGACTATCTCACATAATCATACCATATACCTCTACCAAATGATAACCTCTTTAGTTCGATTGGTACCATAATAGACCACATGCCATATTTTAAGCTTTGATGGATAAATAAATGATCACTCCCTCCTAATTAACATTATCCACCACACCAATTTGAGAAGGCAAAAGGATAATACTTTTTCACCTACCATGGTATTAATGGATATCAATATAATGAGTGTTTTTATACTGAGAAAAAGCTCATGCATTTTTCTTATCAAAAAATTATTGCATATCAAAAAGACATATCTATACCTATTCCACATACATATCCTAGAGGTTTGTCTAAGAGGGTTGATCCATCCCATGTTGCTCCCTATGAAGAACACATGGTTTATCAGCCTTCATGTAATATGACCACTAATATTAGTCCCCATAATTTACTCTATCATAGGACTGCTCTCTCCCACACTAATCCTAATGAGTAACCATTCACTGATTAGGTACTTTCTAAGGAGGCATGGGGAAAAGGTGAATCTACACATTAGATATTGATACCTAAATAGATACATATAGATTAATATGACATTTCTATAGATACTTAAGAAGTAGTTATAGAACTAAAATGAGTAGTCCCATTACCACTTGATCATTACAATGATGCTTTCATATTTCCATCTAGATTTCATTGCATCAATGGTTTTTTTATTGCTAAAACAATAAGAATTTAAAAAATTAACATATTTGTTACACAATATACTATATCCTAACATTCACTATTGAAATAAATGTAGTTTAAAACATATAATGAGAAATAAATATTTTAATAGTACACATCCATTTGAAACAAAATAAAATCATGTGATCAATGTCATATATATATATATATATATATATAAAGACACAAACATATACATATACATACACACACATATATAGTTATATAATGTATATAGAAATAAAAATATAAATAATATGTTAGGGGCATATCCCCTAGTGTGTACTACTCATTTTTATCAATATCCATGAGCCTAACGCCTCTTAGTGTAAATTCACTAGGATATATTAGGTCCCCACGTACATGAGATAAAACTCATACTTTCTTGTCAAAATTAACTAAATGTCATACCCTATACTTGTGCTCCTATTATAAAGTGTCATAAAGATCAATTAATGTCTAAATGATCTCAGTATCACTCCATTTTAGGTTATCATGCCTATCAAACTCATCACACAATTCCTCATACTTAGTGACTATAGTATGGTATGTTGCCATAACTCTCACTAAAAAATCAAATAAAGGTGTATGGGAACTTTCAATGTTAATTAACCTATAAATAAACACAACTTAGCCTTTATCTATAGGAACACTATGTGTGAGGTCATGTATCACCTGATCAACCATCATTTCCCACTCTTGATTACTTACAAATATTATAGATATAATACCAATTAGTTACATCTATAAAATTAAACACTTTATCTACTATTATAACCATATAAAATAATAAATTTAAAATGTATGTTGCTCAAATGTGTCCCTAATAGCCACTTCATCCACTAGTATTAGTCCATATGATCACCATTGCATGCATCCCCATCTATCTCTCCTCTTAAACTCCCTTGTTCCATATGAATGGAAACTTGGGATAAACTACAATAGAACATAATATTAGATATTAATATCCATTTCAACACATTCATAACCATTTGTACATCCTTAATCATCTTTTACAAATAGGGAAATAATAATACCTCACGCATTGGTTCAACATGAGGATAGATCTATAGTCATAGGTCACAACCTATCATGGGGCCTATACACACTCTATGGTGTCTGATGCAAAGGTAGGGTGTTGATCAAACTCCATGATATATACCAACTACCTTAAATATTATTCATACTAAAAACTTTTTAACACTAGGAAATTAATAAACCAACCACATGCTGATACGAACCCTCTAAAACTCATGTCCATACTCAAGGCACCAAAAAAACGTCCTATAAGGATGTCAGACAATCTAATATAGAGTCTTGTCTAAAGTAACACAATACACCATAGTAATATATACCCTACCAAATGGAAATACCCATCACTCTAAAAACATCTATGGATAAGCCCATCTGGGTAGGGGAGTACCAACCTACTATAACAATGTAATATGCTCATAATCCTTAACATGTAATAGAGTTTTTAGTCGAATACCTGCATCATGACTCTAAAACATATACCAAAAAATATCCTTATAAAATTGATATAGTAAAATATAGCCCCATGAATATATTTTTTGATCAAGATAAATATGTCATACTATATGGTATAACCCATATAAAATACCAATTATTCCACCCTCCATAACCACAAATGTTGTCAATAAAATGAAAATAGACTTCCACAACCATGGAATATTACCTCTTATATTACTATCAAAATGAATCATGTTGATCAGATATACATATATATCTCTATAATAATTGAAATATTAATATGAATGTTGAATATAGCTTGGGCTACCATCTCCAACAACCTGAATTCTCTCACCTCTCATCAAAATCCATACAATATTATACACATCCTTGAAAGTGACTATCATATCACCTGAGGGAAGATAAAAAGTGCATGTATCTAGGTTCTAAATTTCATCTATATATGAGAGGATGTGTATATAATAGGGAATTTATCCCAAATGAGACATGTGACCTAACCCCACCATATCAGTAACGACCCAATTGGTTGCATCTAGGCATAGCTCTACTAAAGTAGAATAATGTCGACCATGCCAGAACTCCAAAATATGTGTATCCTTATGAAATCATGAATACAAAAATAAAAAATTGTTCTAAATTATATTTTGGTGAAAAAAAACATAATTTATAGGTAAATTTGATCAAAAATAATAGTACAATAGTGTTGGATGCTAACGTTCATGCAGGATAAAATTGTTAGATGATAACATCCACATATGATGGAAACATAAAAATGCTTACAAATACCCTTTATCACTAGCATTATTTTATCTATGGAATCATATAGTACATTGTATATCTATCCATAATCCTAATAAAAGATGCAAAATTACACACAAAATGAAAATTAAAAGAATAAAACTAGTAAATTGGCAATCAAACCTACTTGCTAGATCAGAAGAATCATGTCTAGATAGGTCACTATGGATTTCATAAAATCACATAAATAAAGTATATATTTCATTTGGCATGGTTATTATCTAACTTAGATCTCAAATTTTATAAAAATTATAAATGAAAATGACTTGAATCTTTTATTCAATGTACCTAATATACAACTTCTGTACAAACTTCAAATGTGCATATATTGAGCATCGGTTGTCCAAATTCAAAACCATAAGTTGTGTTAGAATAAATATAATTATATATTTAATATTATACAAAATTTTATTTTTTTTAACTTTACCAAAAATATTTTTTTTTATGCTAAAATATTCTACTAGATTCCAAATACTACCAAAAGTAATGTTATAAATTATTATCCACCATATTTTTAGAATAATATCAAGTAAATTATATCAACCACATTATTATTTTTCATTTTGAGAGGATACAACTAGAAGGAAATATATCACCTCCTCCAAAAATGGAGGGCATCTTAGTAAGGGTATGTTTCTAAACATGTTCTACATAATAAACTACAATTTTCACACTCTCTAGATTTAATGAGGGGCATGATTGGGAAGCATTGTCTCCAAACTTCTCTACTATTTAACACCTCCATATTATAGTAGGGACATGTTTTAGAAACATGTCCTCCACATTGGTTCTTATTAATGTTTTAAAATTTCTCCATATATAATGGGTGTATGCTTTGAAATCATGTTCTCCACACTTGCACACTTTCTAAATTGGTAAAAATACATATTACATGATTCAAGTTCATAGTTTCAGATAAATTCAATACATTGGTACTATTTGTTATACAAATTTCAGAATGAGACATATCTAATGTGAATATTTTATTTAATGTGTGCCTAATATTTAAAAATAAAAATTAGATTCATATTCCAAACCTCTTTTATGGACTCTGACCACATCATGGCCTTCTACATACTAATAATCTAGGAGAAATTTTATGAATTGTATTGATCCTTAACTATATATATATATATATATATATATATATATACACACACACGTTTGATGTTATTTTTGGTGTAATTAGAGGAATTAAACCATCCATTCTCGCCAAGTTTCTTTTTGAACTTGATCACATCAATCACCCTATACCAAGCTATACATATACATATCTTTTGCACTCAAGTTATGTTAGTTAAGAGATGATGCTCTATAAGGCCAAAGCATAACTCTTCGTATTCTAGGTTGGGAGCATGCTAAACTCCCAACTCTCACTGATCTAGTTATAACACCATCATGGTTCAACCCACTTGACCACTTCTAGGCCCAGTCAAATTCTTAGCTAGAATATGGATGAGATTTCAATCCCCCTATCTACTTCTATAGTTTCCAACATGCTAGAACCATAACTATGTGACACATACATAGGTGTATTCTATCCATGTTCTTTAATTATGCTACTCTTTATTATTTATTACATACATGCTATATACACTAGCTATTTCATGACATATTATTTGTTTCAGGTCATATTCAAAATGGAATATTTAAGAAAATATTAAGCAAAGACAAGGTGTGTTGTCCACACCATGGTATACATTTTCTTTTCCTT
The DNA here is from genome assembly GCA_037957365.1 of Torreya grandis. NCBI lineage: Eukaryota > Viridiplantae > Streptophyta > Pinopsida > Cupressales > Taxaceae > Torreya > Torreya grandis. Next base: position 233,186 of record JARHVA010005813.1, on the reverse strand, counting down.
TAAAATAGTAATTTCAAATTTTCTTGTAATAATAGATTAAAGGGGTGAAAATTTAGGCACACATTTTGGTATAATCATACATATTTATAGTCTCTTTTTATGTATATACCTTTTTAGTGAGAATTAAACATCTAATGACACAATTCCTTACAGACCTCCTCACTTCCATTTTATTTCAAATGATTTACCTACTTTGTGGGCTTGTATGTTATGTGTTTTACTCTTCATCCAATATATGCCAGGGATATATACCATATTTAAATTTTATCTATGCATTTTATCTCCTTTAAACTTGCATCTAATTAGGACACTACCATCAACATAAGTGTATAACTATGACACAAGTATTCAGGGTTATCTTTTTATCCTTTTCTTTATCTTTCACTTTGTGACAATTTTATTAGCCTTATTTTTCCATCATATTGTCATATTTTTATGTGTCATTAGGTTATATTTTAAAATAAAATTTTCTTATATATACAAATGATATAGTCCAGTTAACTGATCTAAAAATTTGATTAGACAACTATCTAATTGAAAAATATTATTTATTTCAAGCTATCAAATTGCACTACTAAACTAAATAAAACATCTAAAGTATTTTGGAGGTCAAATATATGATTGAATTAATTATTCCAAGGCTTAATATGAGAAATATAATTTGGTCACACTATTATAATTTAACATACATGCCTAGGAGGAATAACTACATGTGATTTCAATGCCCAATTTAGAATATTGTCTATGTAGGAAGCAATAAAAAATAAATGGGGTTGTTAGGGATGGTTTGACTCTTGTTAAATATAACTCTTTATCAAGTTACAAGATGCACAATCCAAATAAACTATGGTTTTGATTATTATCTATATCACACACATAGGAAGACAAGTCTAGTGAAGTAAAATAGTTACACAAGTCACAACACATGCTTGATATAAATTTGTATAAATTCTTGTACATATCCTTGACTGGACACCTACATCAAAAGTGTAAACTAACATAAACATTACCATCCATAATTGACACAATTATATAATAGATAAAAATAGTTAGAATATAGAATGAACAAGGTTAAGATATTTAACACATCCCTTTGATAATTCTTGATCATTTTCATATTCTAGAATAAAATAACAAACAAGATATGCTCTCTTCTATCACTTAGCTACTTTATACTTTATATATTTATTAAACATGCTTAAATGAATTATACTATCAAATTAATATATTATATTAAAATAAATTTATTACCTGTATGTTTCCCTTATGAATCCAAAAAGCATAAAACACACGAATATTTATTTCCTACCTCTACACTCTCCCTATGGTACCCATTATCACTTATATCATCATATATCCACCATATAATAATTATATATCACTATAGGGACTAAATATGTTACCTTTTGACCCTCCTACTCTTTAGGGATATTAGACATCTCATGCCCAATAAGTTTAGACTATCAAATGTGTTGTCATATAAATCAACAAAAATATCTTAGGCTGCCATTATAAGGATGTGGCTCAACCCACCATGTGTATTTTTCAATTATACAAATTGTATACTCTCAAACTTCATTAATTTAATTTTTAATTTTTAATTAGAATGAATTTATAAAACATGTAAATAAAGTCATAGATAACTGAAACACCCAAATTTTCATGCACACTTGACATGCATATTTTAGAACACATTGGGGCATACCTTATTGGGTAAATTCATCACATCTAATTGATATCCATGTTTTATTCATCTAAATTCAAAAATATGATCAAAATTAGTTAACTTATTAAAAAAATCAAATATCTAGAAATAAAATACATGGTAATTAGATAAATTCCTTATTATTAAAATTCAAAAGTTCAACAAATATCCTCATCATGACACCATTATGGAATCTTAGGCTAAGTTTCCAAAATTTGTAAATACCAACATTAATGCAATAAAATATCATAATTTTACCCATGATCTATTAATGTAAATCATATGCCAAATATTAATAATGTTTACCACCAAAATTAGACTGAACATAAACCACTAATCTAGATTATTATGTGATGGATCAAATTATTGTAAGAAATTTATAAATAGAGGGGTCACCTTCTACTCTTATCAATATTTTTTATACAAACTCACTAAATTAAAATAAAATAAAATATTCACTATTTATTAAAATTAGATCATTCAAATCATAATTAGTTAAGGATATATGTCATCCACATGATGTTATGACATTGACAAAGATATCATAAAATAAAATCTGGACTCATCACAAACACATCTATATTAGAAGGTGACATCCATGCCAAAGGTATGATCAATTTTGGTTTGTCTTCCATTTTCTAGTTTGTTGCTTCTTAAACCTTACCTAATCCAAATACTGTACCTAGGATGTTATGTTTATTATTATTTTCATGTTTGATTTCATGAATAATAATAAATAACCTCAATTGTATTCATGTATTTGTATATCACACAATTGGTGGGACCATTAACCCTGCAATCCTATTTAGAACATTTCATCCTCCTCTAATTATAATATTAGATCATTTTAAAGCCTAATTTCACCTTTTTAGTTAAATTTTCAATTATTTAGTTCTCTACATTTTGATGGGAATGCTTTGTATATTAACATATTCACTTCACATAATCAGTGGTCTCACTCTATGTACTGATGATATCACTTCTCCTTATTTTTATTTCTTTGTGTTTCTAAAGAAAATGATGGGAACACATTGTGTATTGGTTGGAAAACTATACATTTTGGAGGTAATGTGCTATGTACTAATGAAATTTACTTATGAGATGAAGACATCATGAAGGTAAAGAATTATATTTTATGTGTATCTATAAATTAAAACTCGATGGGAATATTTATATAATGATGGTATCACCCTAATAATCAAGAATATATCTTTTATAATCAATGGAATCACTAGTTTCCTTTTGTTACTTATTTTGTCTATAGAATGATGAGTTTTCCCTAGTAAATGGTAGGGTCACCTTAATAAATGGTGGGATCACTCTATGTAATTTTACCATTAATTAAACAAATATATACTTTAATCCTTTTGTTTTCTAAATACCACAATTGAAAATATTAACTTTTTAATTGTGGTTTTGATTGAAAAACATGTGGTTTCTACTCAAACAAAAACTTTTTGAAGACTTTATTTTGGTGTACTTAGAAGGAATCAACATTTGAATTTGGTGTTATAAAAAACTTTATTGATTTATTTCATTGCTTACATATTTTTTTGTTTGTTTTCTTGTGAATAATATATCATGTGTATGATCTCCCTTTTCCCCTTGAGGGAGCCTAAATAACCAAAAACACAAGTTATTATTTTCAGTTTTTCTTCTTTATTGACTGCATAGGGTGAATTTCATTTCATTCTTACAAGTTTTTGTTTTTAATAAATAAAAAGGGGTAAAAATAATATTAAAAAGAAAAGAGCATTACAAGAAGAACGGGGGGCAGAAACCCCTAGAATAAATCAGCAAAAACTGAAAAACTAGGCAATCGCCCAACTAGACAATATTGTGAACCTCCCTATCAACCTCCAAAATTTTGTCCAAATTAGAACGCAACAGTGAGGGGAGAGACCCCCAATCCTAATGGTTTCCACCATCAAAATGGTCAAATGCCCATTTAGCCAAAAAATCCATAGCCCTATTCCATTCTCATAGAATATGAGCAAAAGTAACACTATCCATAAGAGAGCAAATTCACAAAATTTGTTGCACAATCAGAGATAGTTGCCAATTGACATCCACCACATTCCTCTTGATGAGTAGGTTAATCAAGACTTGAGATTTTGATTCATAGATAATCCTATGCCAACCTAATGCCTAGGCCTTCTTAAGGGCATAAAGAATGGCCTGGCCTTCCATCAAGTTAATGGTTTGCAGCCCCTCATGAACTGCAAAAAGGAAAATCACCATACCTTCAAAATCCCTTCCTATCCCTCCAGTACCTATGGGACCCAAATTACCTCTGGAGGAGCCATTCGTATTGATCTTAAGAACCCCACTAGGGGGTACTACCACTGACCAGTCCTGAGAATCTGCTCCGTGACCTGCTTGCTCCTCATGACACATGCAGACTTACTAGATAACTGCTGGAATCCAAGTCATGCCACCACTTGAGCGTCCTATTTGGTCAAAGGAAGGTAGATCACACACTTTTCTTGGATGGTTTCCTAGATCATCCCCAACACTTGTTGCCATACTTGTTGCATCATGACTCTCACAACTTAGATAATTCACCTATTTTTATCAAGCTAGATCTGCCAAAATAGAAAAATAGGGCCGCCCAGCCATATGTCCTGTAGGAAGGTCATCCTTGAGTGGGTTTCTCCCAAGCCATTCCAAAAATTGACCATAGATTGAGCATGAAGACATGGGAAATGTCAAACATCCCACCAATAATTCCAGAGTTGCAAAGCAAAGCAGCATCACAAAAAAAGGTGTGTAAAATCCTCCTCAGCCACTCCACACATAACACATATAGAAGGGCCTTGGAAACCTCTCTTCCAGAGATTGTCCCAAGTCAAGCACCTGTTTTAGGCTAGCATCCAATCAAAATAGTTTCATTTAGGCTAAGTGAAGTTATTATAGACTTGTCTCCACCACTGCACTTCCCCCCTACCCAATCTCTAAAAAAGTAAACCCTGAAAACTAGAAGAAACTGTGTACACTCCCTTGGGATTGGGAGACCAAGCTAGCTCATCCTCCTCTTAAAGAGGACAATAGTGGCACCTAGAAAGGATGTGCAATAGCTCATCATTCTATTCTTGCATCCCATTAATAAGCCAAGTTTTGAAAGCTTTCTAGCGAGCAACCTGCCCTTGAGTAATATAAGTTTGAAGTCACTCACCCGAGACCAGCCAGCATCAAGGAATCTCTGACAAAGGTTCAACAAATTTGGAAACTGAGAAATGATAGGAAGATATCCATCCCAAGAGTCAGACCAAAAGAGAGCCTTGGATCCCTATTTACAAATCCAGAATAATATGTTCTTGATGAGATCAACCCCTTTTTTGAGAGTACCCTATATTGCCAAACCTTTCCCAATAAGCGGATAGCGAGGGATGTCCCTGTAGATGGTTTTGGAATAGTATTTATGTGAGAGAATTTTGGCCCAAGCTTTGTCTTCTTTAGTGCACCATCACCAATAAAGTTTGGCTCCCAGAGCAATACCATTTAAGTCCATCTGCTTTAGACGAAGCCTACCATATTGTTTGGGGCTACAGATAATCTCCTATTTAATAAGGCTCCATTTAGTGGAGTTCAGACTACCAGCCCATAAGAATTGTCTGATAATAGAATCAATGTCCTTAACAAATCCCATCAGAGCAACCTGGAGTATACACCTATAAATGGGTAAAGCTTGCACCATGATTGGATAAGTTGAACCCAACCCACAAAGGATAACTACATATGTGTCCAATGATTCACTTTCACCTAAAATTTCTCTAAAATAGTCTGCCAAGATTCTTTGGAAGTACGACCAGCCAAGATAGGGATACCCAAGTAAATCAAGGAGGGGTCCTAATCTAAAAATGAAGAGACCTCACAATCTAATGCTGAATAGGGCCCATAGTATTAAAAAAGTAGATGGATGACTTATCTTCATTTATCTTTTGTCCTGAGGCCATAAGATAAACATCTAACACCTTGCATAAATTAGCAGCTTCATTCATTGTGGCCAGGCCCATAAGGCCAGTGTCATCAGCAAATTGCAAGTGAGATTGAGCTGACAAATCCCTTCCCCAATGCCATCCTTGGAGATGTCCTTCCTCTCTGTTCTTGCTGATCAACCACCCCAAACCTTTAGCAAGGAGTAGAAAAAGGTATGGAGACAAAGGATCACCTTATCGTAGCCCTTTAGTAGCACCAAAGAGCTTCGTGTGTTATCCATTGATAAGCACCAAGAAGTAAGTCAAGGAAATATAGCTCATGACCCATTGAGTCCATTCATCTACAAAGCCAAAAGCACAAAGAACCTTCCATAGGAAAGACCATCTGACTCTATCAAAGGCTTTGACCATGTCCAATTTAATGAACATCGCCTTATCTTTAGAGCTGGCCATGGAGTGAATGGACTCAACAACAATAACAATACCATCCAAGATTTGCCTACCTTCCACAAAACCACTCTAATCTTCTGAGATCATAGCACTTAGCCCTCTTTTTACCTATATGCAATGATTTTAGAAATGATTTTGTAAACCACATTGCGAAGGGAAATAGGGTAGAATTGGGTTAGCCTATCATCACCTTTGCATTTGGGTATGAGAGCAAGATAAGTCACATTTATAGCCTTAAGCAATTGCTTATTCTGCTAAGATTCTTGGACAATAGCTAAAAGGTAAAGTTTGATGATATCCCATAACTCTTGATAGAATTCAACTGGGAAGCCATTAGGTCCAGATGCTTTCCCTTTTTTCATCTGAACAATGGTTTCCTCAAGCTCTCCAAGTGTGATTGGTTTCATTAAAACTCCATTCATTTCACATGTCACCAATGACGGAATGCAAAAGAGAACCTGAGCTTCTTCCAGAGATTCCCCATTAGCATCTTCCCTGAAGAGAGTAGAGAAGTAATGCACAACCTCCTCTGAAATTGCCGGAAAGGAGTTAAGCCACTCACCTCTTTCATTGACCAAGGCCAAAATAGAATTGCCATGTCTCCTAGCTTTGGATGAATTGAATAAAAATGATGTATTTATATCCCCCTCCTGAAGCCATTCGATTCGATCTTTCTGCTTCCAAAAAATTTCCTCCTATAGCTCACATTCTTGCAGGTCTTTCATAGCCTAAGTTTCTTCTTACTATAAGTCTTCAGTCAGTCCTTCTCTTATTATTCTTGTGATACCATCAATCTTAGTTTTTACAATAGCCTTAGCATGGAAAATGTTCCCAAAACATTGGTGATTCCATTGATTGAGCTTGTATTTCACATATTGCAATGTTTTGGCAAAAATATACATCACCATACCATGCGTTGGCCTACTCGAATGCCACCAATTAGCTACACACTCATGGAGAGATTGATCCTACAGCCACATGAGTTGAAATCTAAAGGAAGGAAAGCATGGATGATACTGTGAGACACTAGTAAGCTTGATGGGCCAATGGTCCAATCCTTGGCAATCCAAAATTTTAGACCTCATAGACCACATTCCACCAACCTAAAGAGTTGAAACCAGAAAATGGTCAAGTCTCTCAGTAATGCAATATTTCCCACTCCTATGATTATTCCAGGTGAACTATCCATTATTGGGACTATCATCAACTAAATTCAAGGTTTTAATGAAGTTGCACATTAGCAAAGTAGATGGGTTTAGCCTTGCTATGCTGCCACTCTTTTCAGTCAAATCAAGAGTAGCATTAAAGTCACTTGCCATTATCCAAGGGTGGAAGGGGGCTAGGCTATGGACAAAACTTATCTGGTCCCATAAAGAGCTTTTACCGCACCAATAATTGGGAGCATAGATGTTGGAGAAGAGAATGACTTCCCCCATCTCAAAGCTGGAAGCAATCATAGTCATATAGTACTTAGAATTCAACCAACCTATGAGGCCAAACTTATGTGGGTTCCACAGACAAGCTTGTCCTCCTGAGTATCCACTACCACCAATGCATTGACATTCTCCTTGCCACCACAACTTGGGTACAAGTCTGGACATGTCTTCAACTAAAAGCTGAGTCTCCTACAAGAAAAGGATGTCTAGCCTATGACATTTAATCAGGTTGTGAACAACATTTTTTCTAGGGCTATTGTGCAAACCCCTTACATTCCAAGATATTATAATCATTTTAGAGAGCTCAAAAAGTGTGCATCCAGAGTCTTTACTGACCCCAACTCCACCAAAGTCTCTCTCATTAGCTTGATCTTTAACTGGTCCTTTTTTCTACCAGGCTTACCAGATTTCTCTCCCCCTCCTTTCTTAAGGTCTTTTTGCTGAAGTCCAAGATGAGGAAAAGATTTGCTACTTCTTACTACCCCTGGATCCCCAATTTTCCTAGTAAGGGGCATATTTCCATCTTCATTGGGGGGAGCAACTGATGAAGCCATTCCTTCTAAAATTATCAACTGCTGGTCCATATCCATATGATAATCTCTAGCATCTTATGTTTCAGTTAAAGCCCCTGAAGCATTGGTCTCTAGAGTTAGTCCTTCAATCCGCTGGTCAAAAATCATCAACTCGGGATTCACCTCCTACTGGTTAAGGTCATCTAATATTTCTAATCTATTGAGTGAGTCATCAAATTATCTTTCCTTTGGGGGCCATTTTTGGCCTCTATTTCTATATCAACCTTTAACTGGCACATAACCATCAGTATCAAGTTTCTCACCTAGAGTCAGACCCCTTTCCTTATCAGTACTAGAAGGAGTGTGAATAGATTGAGCTGGCTGAGGTGCAGTATATTTTGAAGTTGGGCACCATTGCTGCAAATTCCCATAAGCATGACATAGATGGCAGTGGAAAGGGAGGGTTTCATAATCTAGCTATTTTACCCATGTGAAAGGGCCTGCACTCATTTCAATAACATCTGGTAATGGCTTACTAAGATCTATTTACACACAAATACGAGCATATGTCATTACCTTTTTCCCTAGGAGTGACATTGAGGATCCTACTGGCCTTCCCATCAAGGATGCAAGCAAATGGAGGGTGTCTTCATGGCAGCATTCCACTAGAAAGTGGGGTAGATGAACCCACACTGGGACATGGTTTGGTAGTTCCTCTGAAGGTATTAATTTGGCATGTTAGGGCTTGATATACAAACCCACTTGATTATGGAAGTAAGGACCTCTAGTAAAAACTCATTGGCAATCTATTATATAGGTAAAAGTGACCATGAAATAGTTGTTGGTTAGCAATGTAATATCCATGTCTCCTTCTGGTGCCCACGTTCTCTAAGCCCATGCTTCTAGGAATAACAGTGACGTCTTAAGACCAAAAAACTTGTAGTACAAGGAGTGATTGGAATAGTATTCAATGTCTTCAACAATCATTTCCATAGCTATGGCCAGCTTGGGCCTCTCCTTACATCTTTCCAAACAACCATTAAATTTTGGAATACGCATACTTGGTTACTTGAGAGTAGAAAAATAACCTAAACCATGTAAAAGTGGAGTCTTCCCACTACTGCTTGCTCCCTAGGACATCTGTTATAGGCCAAGCATTGCCCGGTAGTTGTGCCCTACTTTCTGTCCTATTGCACCCTATCCTGTCATGCCCTCCTGCTCTCCTTCATCCATCGTGCTCCCATTCCTTTTGACTCCTATCCTCCATTTCATTCTTATAAGTTATTAGGCTATGAATATTTGGATTTAATCTCCTAGTGTACATAAACATCTTATAAATTTGACTTAGTATATAAATTAAGGGAATATTTCACTAATATCATAGATAAATTCCCAATAATGTTTTTCATGAGAGTGATGTGTTTATCCCTAATGTTACACTATCAGACATCACCATTAGAGTCCAAATTTATGGCTGCACTTCATTGAGACCACACAAATGGAGTGGTGAAGGAGGTAATATAATCTCTTTATAATTTTCCATTATTTATTCTTCTTCAACAAATTTTGAGCGCTATGTATTATAAGGTATACTAGGTATAATTTATAAAATCCATGACAAAATTTTAGATTTTTACCTTTGGTTGTAAATTACTTGTAGTGTGATGGAAACTAACCTCCCCAAAGTTTTCATTACATACCAATTGAAGTGAGTGTTATGTGAAAGTAATCTTTCACCACTTTAAGTAAGGTAGTTATGTAGACTACACTTCAATTTCACAACTATTATTCCACTAAAGTTAAGGCTTGTTCTAAATGCATATTTTTTATTCTTTGTTGGTTTTTATTAATTTTTTACACATATTACACATCAAACAAGTTATAAATATCTTTAATCCAAAAAATTAAAATTCTACACCAACATAATAAGATATTATTATGGCCAAGTTTTGGTTAATCCTCATCCCCTTGTAAGCATTACATTTCCATTCTATATGACATTATGTCCCCATTTTAATATTATGCTTCACATTTCAAATAAAATATTAAATAGGTCTATTTGACCTAATAATAAATTTTCATTGAAATCCACATTAGGTTCATTTCAAACTGATAAACTAATTACAATTAGACTTCAAATAAAGTCAACTTCCAAAAGTTAACTAAAGTCAATAATCAAAATTCAAATGAATTTAACTATCAAGAGTAAAATAATGTCAACTTAAAAGATTAAAACAAAGTCAAAATTTCAAGTTCAATTTAATTTAACTTTAACATCAACTCAAAATTGAATGTCAAAATTTGAATCAAAGTCAAAGGTTAAGGAAAAATTAATCATTCTTAATATTGTGAGATGAATTTTGGTTAAGACACATTCACATATTATCCTTGACCTTTTGAGCATTTAATTACAACCTTTTGGAAAATAATCGAAATCTTAAATTTTTATGATGTCACACCCCAATTTTTACCTACACCTAATAACCTATTTATTCATGAATTTTTGTGGTTATTATTTGGCTAATAAATATTTTACTTACGTATGATTTTATTTTTTGATTATCACCAATTATATGTTACTTAATTTACATGATTGATTAGTTATGGAGTTAGTTGTACTTTTTAATTTTATAGATGATATTAAT
>JARHVA010005813.1:167500-217500 GCA_037957365.1 Torreya grandis | reverse complement strand
TTTTCTACATATAAATCCTTTACATAGGTTAGGACAAATAATTTTTCATAAATGGAGGGCTAATTGAATGTATGCCTAAAGGAGGAAGTACAAGTTAACTTGAGAGTTGTGGAAAAAGGCTTGGTTGAGAGTTGTATGGGGAAAATAGGTATTATAATATGTGATTATTTTTAGGTGAAGTTATGATATATGATCCTAAGAATGAGCTTTATCAAAATTTAGGGATAACAGAGGGAAATGTTAAGAAGGTGTATGTGAGGGGTAAGTAGGCAGATAGTTTGAGTAGTGACATGATCAAGGTTGTAAAGAGAGTATGGTAATAAGATAAAAGGATTTATTTAACTAATATTAGTATTTTATTTAATTTTCCAAATAAATTAGGGAATGAGTAACGAATGGATGATAGAGAACCTTGAAAGGAAAGAATATAGGTAGAGTTTGGCAAATAAGAAGAGATAATTATGCATCATTTGGTATCCGATCCATCTTGATACTATGGGAAGGTATATATAGTTATGAATATGGTGTTTTATTTTTTATAATGCATTTTTCATGATTGACATGTATTTGCATGTAAGAGGCATAAAGGTGGTTGCAAGGAATCTTGTTACAAGATAAAGTTAAGATAGTAGATGAAGAAAGGTATGACATATGATTTGTGACTCATTTATTGATGGGAATATATGATTGATAGTAAAAGGGAATGAAGTGGTGGTATACCTATTGTAGATTGATCTATTAACAAGCTCAAGTGAGAGAGACATGCTCATAAAGAGAGTTTGAGAGAGGATGGGTAGTCCTAGTTCAAAGGACAAGGAGATTGAAGGCTCAAGTGTGGTCTGATAGAGATATAAAGATTTGAGGTGATAACCAAATAAGTCATCCAAATGATTCCAAATATGAGAGAGAGTATGTACCCAAGTGATGTACATATGAGGAAGATGAAAGGATAAGTAGAGAGGAAAGTGAGAGATAGGGTTGAATTTGAGATCCACAATGAGAGGATGATGGAAAAATATATTAAGGATATGAAAGAGTCATTACACAAGATGGAAATATATTAATTGAGTATATGCAGTGTATGTAAATTATAGTGTGGAATCAAAATTAGGAAAAGGATTAAGTGCAGCTTCATGGAAAGGTTACAAGAGATAAATAACCAACATATAGTGGAGTATTTAGAGAGGTATTTGAAAGATATGGAAATAAAATTTTCCATGAAAAAGGCTGAGAGAGAGGAAATGAAGCCTCAAATTTTCAATTCTAACAATTGTTTGTCATGATTAAATATAGGTAAATAAATGGATGGTGAAGTGCTTGATTGGCATGAAGAAGAGGATGATGCATCAAAGAGTACAATTGTAGCTAAATGCAATGTTATTTGTCACCCTGAAGATGGAGAGCTCATTGATGGATAAGAGAGGAGAAATGAAGCGAATCAAAAACTAAGTGATCAAGAAATCAAAATCTTAATAGGTAATGAAGTAGAAGTTGCTTTTTATGAATATTTTGAAGATGATGATGATGTATTGTACAAGGACACTATAGGATTGTTTGACTAATTCCTATGATAATTTAACAAGAAGGAAACACATGAAGTTATTGTGGAAAGAGAAGAATAGGTAAGAGAATATGAGATTGAATAAATGGTCCATGAAGAGATGTTGCAAGTTGAGGATGTGGTTGGTTAGATAGTCAAACAAAAAGGAGTAGCTATGATGAAGGAAAATAGGATAGAATATGTGAATTAAAATCTAAGGAATAAGAAAGATACCTTGGAGTTTCCAAAAGAGGAAGAGAGTGTGAAGTGGAGCAAGTATGAGGATGAAGATGTAACAATAACAATGTTGGAGAAGGAAATTGATAGATAATGGAAATCCATGATCAATGCCATGAAGATTAAAGATAAGCATGAGATAAATAAAAGGAAAAAGAGTGATTTAAAGTACAATAAATAGTATGATCAATAACAAGACAGAGAACAAAAGAGAGCTTTGAAGAAGTAGAGACACAAGTGTGGCAGTAAGGAGCACACACATTTGTATGAGGACCTTAATGAATAAGAACATTGAAGCCAATTTCGTTTTTTTCTCCCCCTTGGGAGTATGATGTAGGGGGATCTTAATAATTCCAAAAATATAAACTGAGAGTGATTGAAATTTGAATTTAAACCTTTAGAAGTTATCCCACTTTTTTTGTAATTTAAATTTTTAAAGCATGTAATAGGTAGTGATAGTGCTTTAGATTGTCTAAGAAAGTATTGTTGTTATGTAATGTTTAAATGATTTTTTAATTGTCCTTGTATGGCCTCATAAATGTCTTAAGTTGGTTTTGAATGTATTATGTGAAGTTGTAAAGGTGAGGTGGCAATCTAGTTTCACCACCCTAAATAGCAAAAGAGTGTTAAAGAGGTTTCTTGAGAAAGAAACCATTATAGTGTTTATTCAGAGAATGTTTTAACTTGTAATAAGGTTATATAGAAGGATTAGTATGTAGGAATTATGGGGATGAACGAAATATGGGTAGATGGATTTGATTATGGAAAAAGGTCTACCAAATCCATGAAAGGATAATGGACTATGTATGTCATTTTTGGTATTCAATTGAAGATCTAATTTGTTTAACCATGGTGGTTTTAACTTGATCATATGATTCTTGTTTTATTTATTATTCATGAAAAGTGATATATTAATAATGTTTGTGTGATCAGCTGTGAAATAAGCTAATACAGAGCTTGTTTTTGAGGTTTTAGTTTTGTGGTTAGCTTCATATGTTATGTTGATGGAATTTTGAGATTGGCATTGGTTAAACTGTGTAGGAAGACTATGAATTTTGGTTTAGGGGAAGTTTACTTCAAGAAATATAAAAGGGAAAACCTTTTTTAGAAAATGAAACCATGAACCTTATTTGTTTAAGTGGAGTTAGTTACAAACTGTAATGTGAAATTATCTGACTATTATCATATACTATGTGATTTATGATAAATTGACACTTTTTGTTTATTAAATATAATCTTGAAGTGATATTTAATTAATTGTATGATTGTAATTGAAAATAATATTAATGGAGTTACTTGGTGTTCATACAAGCTCTGCATAGTCCCCTACTTTGGGTGAGTTTTCATGTTTGTAGATTGTGTTTAATAAAAGGGTTAATAATAAGGCTGGGTAGGCTAAATTTCACATTAATTGAAGCTATAATGGGATTATAATAAGGATATAATATTTATTCACAAATGATAAGCCATGCATGCATATAAATCTCAGAGATAAATATTTTTTCATGATATAATCTCTATTTTGTGGGTCTGTGAGTAAGCTCTTTGAAAACAATTGATCTTGATATAGATGGTCAAGTGTTGGTGGATATTGATTTAAGTCTCTATAATGTGTTTGATATCTTTATGTAACTTTTTTATTGAATGTCATCGTGTAACCTTCCACTTAATAGAACACAGGCTTATAATCTATCATGTTTGATCACAGTCAAGGGGTAGATTCAACTAAGCATTAAAGATAAAGGATTGATAAACATTAGCTAATAGTTATAAGAGTTGATAGGGATTTAGATAGACCTCTTATAGTTGGTTTTAGGTCTTGAAAACCTCATATAGAAGAAAATATACCTTTTTAAAGGCTGTCAACCCTAACAGTGGCCTAAAAATGTTGATTTTAGGGTTTAGGGTTTAAAATGAGATTTTACCTTTGAAATTTTTTGAAAAAAAATGTAATATTAAATGATTTGATGTCTTCTCACTAATGGGTGTGGTTTAAAAGTCAATATGCATAAAAATATATGGAAAGGAGGTTATATGCTAGTGTCATGGCTTAAGAAAGTGTTAAAGAGGTAAGGGTGGTATGAAGAAAAGAGGATTTGTCCAAAGAAGGTGGTCAAAAAGTGATTGATTCACTTGGAGGAGCCTGAAGAGGTAAATGGTTTTCATATAATTTTTTGACACGAGTCAAGACAAGGAATTTTACATAAATACGGGGTTAATTAAAGGTGTGCTTAAAGAAGGAAATACAAGTTAAATTGATATTTGTGTCAAAAGGCTTGGTTTAGAGTTGTATGGGATAAATAGGTCCTAGAATACAAGATTATGTTTTGGTGAAGTTCTGATAGATGCTCTAAACAAGGATTTTTACCCAAAACTAGGGCTAAGAGAAGGTAAATCTATCAAGGTGTATGTGAGGGGTAAGTAGAAAGATAGTTTGAGTTGTGACATGATCAATTTTCTAAAGAGAGTATGGTAAGAAGATAGAAGGATTTATTTGAATAATATAATCATTGCTAATTGATTTCCCATAGAACTAAGGGAATGAGCTATGAAAGTATTAAGGATAACTTTAAAAGGAAAGGATATAGGTAAAGTTTAGCAAAGAAAAAGAGATAGATCTACATCACTAAATAAGAAATATGATTCATTCAAATCACTTAGTGTCACTAATTCATAGATAAGGTTTAATCTGATTGAGTGGTGTGTATGAAGTTGGTTGATCCTCATGATCAATAACTATATGAAAAATTTGACCAAAGTAATGTTTATAGTTAAAAATATTCATTTCATTTGTTTGATATAGTTGAAATGTTTGTATGATATCATATTAGAATAGATTTATCTATGGTATAAATCATGTATTAGTTATCTTACAATACACAATTTATATTTTGTCACTTTGGATTCCCACATCATCATTATCTACCCATGGATGAAGGAAGGACCATTCCCTATTTGGGTGATATTGAATGGGATTAATGGTTCATGGTTGGTATGTAAAAAATCTTAGATGATGTTCTCCCTCCCCATAATAGTAATAAACTAGAGACTACACTTGAAATTAATTTTGGATACTATGAGTTCATTGAGACTCGTGCTCTATGGAGATTTATATCATTGTAATATTATTAAGACATTTATTATTACTAAAACTATAATTTTTATTTATATGTACCATATAGTAGTTGGTTATATTTTTTTTCATCTGTGGTGTAATTTGTAATAATACTTTTATGGATTAGTTTGGTATGTGTTTATATATTCAACATTGTACATATTCTTGATATCATCATTATGATGATCGTTATCTAAATGAATTAGCTATATAACTTTATAAGGTTAACTAAAAATTATTTTTTTAGTTAAATATCACTCTTGATGATTTCATTGTGATGAAATATATTATTTAAATTTTTGTAATTCATTAAAAAAATACCTTATACTAGTAAGACCCAGTGGGGTTGTCACATTGTGGTATCAGAGTTGAGGCACAAAATCTATGACTTAATTTTTTTTCTAATGCAATCATATTCTGCTATTAAGAAGGAATAAGAATGATGTGCACTAGACCTAGATGTGAGGCCACTGAGCAAGCCATGAAGTTGGATTATATCTTTACAACCATGGAAGATACTAGGGATCAAATCATGGCCCTCGAGTAGGAAGTGCATGGGCATGTATAGGATAATGTCCATGAATAACCTATAGAGCATCTTGCATAGCAATAAAATCCTAAAGAACATAGGCATGAGGAATGTGCATGAGATGCAAGAGATCAATTAGTTGCAAAATTAGCATGAGATATGAAAAAGGGGAATCAACCCAAGTTTTATGGAACCATTTTACAAGATGGATAAATATTTTGATATTTAGAATTACTCTAAAGTCACCAAATTAGTCTAAAGAGTATATCAGCTTGTTGCTAAAGCAACAACTTGGTGGGAAAATAAGAAGCTTGAGATGAACCTCACATCTACCACCACCAATTGGGAATAGTTTGTGACATTGTTTATGTCATGATAGCTTCCAAAAATTTATTTTGATTATATGTTGAGAGATATTTAGAATCTTAAGAAAGGATACCTATCTATAAATGAATATTAAGAATAATTCACCAACTTCCTAAAGTATGTACCTCAATATCAAGTGGAAAAGAGGTTCAAGATCAAGAAATTCATTATGAGATTAAAAGACATTAATATCTAAAATATTTCATTTGAAATAATAATAATCCATTTAAACTATATGCATGATAACAATTACTTCACTAAACCCTCTAATCACTATAGTTATCAACAATGAGTTTGACCATTTTAACATCAACTTAATAAAAGTCAACCAACTATTATAATTCCAACTATAATGTCAATTTAGCATAAGGCTATTAACAAAACCTTCAATCATCAAATAAACATTAATCATCATCGAACATAATTATTGTTTCAAAATAGTAATAATTTTACCTAGTTTTAATAAATTTTGACTAATATAAATCAATTTAACATTATGTTCATTTAAAAATATAATTGAATTTTATGAAATTCATTTAACTATTATTAACAATAATAACCATGTATCCATTTATAATCACCCTAAAACATAAATTAAATAAAGTAATAGAATCCCATCTACTACTATTGAAATGCATACCAACAAAAACACTATCATACTACACTCATTTATATCTAAAGATGATAGTAAGTTATGTTAAGACATACACAAATTCACTCATTTGACACAAAAATAACATAACTGAGATAAATTAAGTACAATAACCATAAGTGAGCTCACACAAATAGATCTATATAAACATCAAATATAAATCAAGATCATAACATAAGTATATTATTAATCAAAGACATACTAAATCTATCTAATCAAAACATTTGAAATATTTGGTGTGTGTACATGGGTTTATAGTCATTCAATCTATCATCACCCAATGCCTTTATCTATGCCACCCTCTCCAATGATGCCCTCCCTCCATCACACTTTGAGGGAAAGATATATCATACATCCACCTCACAATAATGAATGTAGTTAGCCAAAAACACACACACACACACACACACACACACACACACACACACACATATATATATATATATATATATATATATATATATATATATATATATATATATATATATATATATATATATATATATATATATATATATATATATATATATATATATATATTGTTATTAGCTAACTAACATCATCATCATGTACACAATATAAAATTACAAATAACCTCATAACTAATAAATCATATAAATTAAGCTACACATAATTACCCATAATAAGCATATGAAATCAAGATTAATAAAAATAATAAATAACCAAATAATAACCTTGAAAATCCATGAATCAATAGGTTATTAAGTCTAGATAGAAATCAAGATGTGACATCCTTCCCCCTCTAGATGGTCATCATCCTGATGACACTTAATCAAATATAGGTTCTAAATTTACATAGTATTTAGTAGAAATAAAATAATATGTAATAATATATAAAGTAAAAAAATGTGAAAATACAATGTGTAACTCATCATAATCTTCCCAAGTGGCACTATATTTTGAATATTAATCTCATTGAACCTTGTACTGTGACACTTTTATATTATGTAAACTAATTTTTTGAGTGTCAATTATTTTTATTGGTCCTACAATGGCCACCCTAGGATCCATAACTTACAAAACATTCCAATTCAAGACATATGAAGGATTAGAAACACAATTTTTAAGATAAGACACATGGATGACATTATGTAAAAGAGATAGAGCTAGTGGCAATGTAAGATATTATACTATAGTATTGATCATTTACATAACTTTAGAGGGTCCCAAATATCTAGGTGAAATTGTAGCTGACTTCCTAAACTTAATCAAGCATTTCGAAGGATTAACACATATAGATACTTTATCACCTATAGAAAAATTCCTTGTTATTCTCTTCAAACTGGTATAGCATTTTTATCTATCATTATCCTCAACCAAGCTCTATTTTATTTTTATAACTTGATCTTCTATTTACACAAGCATCACATATCCAAAGACTATCCTATCCTTTAACTTATCCCAACTGATTGGTGTTCTACACCTCCTTCCATATAATGCCTCAAATGGAGCCATCATCAATGGTGATTGTTATGAGATATTGTATGTAAACATAACCAATGGAGCATACTCCCTCCACTTGTATTGTTGATCAATGAAATACATAAAAATTATATATTTTAAAACTTAGTTAATTATATCTATGTATCCATTGATTTAAGGGTGATATTCGGTGAAAAAATTCAACTTTGTACCTAGAGATAAATTCAAAGTCAATGGAAATATAGAAGTCAGTCTCAGATCTTGATATAAAATGATATTTTTAGAAATCCATGAAATCAATACACCTATTTCACAAATCTCTTCACAAACATAGGTGCATCATCTATCAATTTGTTTGGCATAAAGTGATATACCTTGGTTAGTTTGTCAACTATAATTAAAATCATATAATGATAGTTACGTGATAATGACAACCCTTGGACAAAGTCCTAATCACTTGTAACTTCTATTTTGGTATATCATGTGGATATAAAAATACTACTAGATGCACATGTTTGTATTTTACACACTAATATTCCAAACAATGAGACACAAAATCTATTGAATCCTTTTTTATCTCTATTTCCAAAAATAGAGATCAAGAAGTATGTAGTGGATTATATATCTCATTTTTTGGAATGTTAGCATGTGAACTCTGAACATGGTTATATTTCAACATTATTATATCCATATGATATACTGGAATGGAAGTGGAAGGTGATTAGTATGGACTTTGTCCAAGGGTCATCACTATCATAGTACTGACATGATATGATTTTGGTTGTATTTGAAAAAATAACCAAGGTAGTTCACTTCATACTAGGGAACTTTAAAGATGATGAAATTTGTGAAGAGATTTGTGAAATAGTTGTACTAATTTCATGCATTTATATAAAACTTCATTTCAAATCAAGACAAATTATAGATTTTGGTTGTCTTTGAGTTTAACTTTGGTTATGTAGTTGAATTTTAACATTGCATATCACCAAAAAATGGATAGATAGATAGAGAGAGTTACCCAGTTTTTATAAGATATCCTTAGTATGTATTTCATGGATTAGCAATACAAGTGGGAGGAGTACCTTCCATTGGTTGATTTTTCCTACAATAACTCATAATAACTAGCATTAAAGATGTATCCATTTGAGGAATTATATATAATGAGGTGTATATCACCAATACATTAGGACAAGTTAGAGGACACAATAGTATTTGGACCTACAATGCTTATGTAAATGGAAGATAAAGTTAGAAAAATCAAGAAAATGTTGGCCGAGGCCATTGATAGGAAAACAATTTATGCTAAATTGAAGAAAACAAAGAGGCATTTTTTAGTACATGAAAAAGTATTTATATGGGTTAAGATTAAAAAAATATGAATTAAGTTTGGGAAGTTAGCTAAAATTTCACCTAAATATGTGGGACCCTTGGAGGTTCTTTAAGTGGTCAATGTTGTACCATATAAGCTTACATTGCCACCAGTTTTAGCTCTTTTACATAATGTCTTCCTTGTGTCTTATTTTAAAAAGTATGTTGTTGATCCTTCACATGTGTTGGATTGGAATTCTTTGTAGGTTCACAATCTCATGGTGGTCATGGTAGAACCAATCATAATAATTAACACTTGAAAACTTAGTTTTCATAACAGAGAAGTGTCATAGTGCAAGCTCTAGTGGGACTAATATTATGAAGATAATGCTGCTACTTTAAAAGATTATGAGTTATACAGGCTATTTCCATATTTTTTTAATTGATATATTGCAGCATATTATTTTATTTTCTATTGAATTTTTTTTAAATTTATAACTTATATTTAAATAAGTGTCATCAGAATGATGGCAAGCCTTGGGGTGAAGGATGTCCCATATTGATTTATTTATATACCTAATAACCTATTTATTCAAGTATTTGTGTGGTTATTATTTGGTTAATTACTATTTTTAATAAGCTTGATTTCATATGTTGATTATGGGAAATTATATTTTGATTAGTTTACATGATTCATTAGCTATGGAATTAGTTGTACTTTTATATTATGTACATGATGATCTTGTTAGTTAGTTAATTACAATAGTATATTACGGATTATATATGTTTTATGATAAGTACCTTCATTGTTGTAAGGTAGATGAAAGATATATCCATCCCTCTAAGTGTGATAGATGGAGGGCATCATCAGAGAGGGTGGTGTACATGAAGGCATTAGGGGATGATAGATTGAAGAATTAAAAACCCACACACATACCAAAAATATTTAAAACACTTTCATAAGTTTTGATTAGATAACTTTAGTATGTCTTTGATTAATAAGTGTTATGATTTTGATTTCAATTTGATGCTTATGTAGATCCAATTTTTTTATTGTACTTATGGTTGTTATACTTACTCTATCTCAGTTATATTATTGCTATGTTGAATGAGTGAATCTATGTATGTCTTAATATGACTTACTACTATCTTTGGATATAACTAAGTGTAGTATGATAGTGTTTAGTATGTATACATTTCTATAGTAGTAAACAAGATTCTATTTTTTGGCTTGATTTTTTGTGTTAGAGTGATAATTAACACATAGAGGGTCATTATTGTTAATAATAGTTGAATGACTTTTGTATAAGTCAATTGTATTGTTAAATTAACATAGTGATAAATTTATTATAACTAGGCAAAATCATTACTATTGATAAATAATAATTGTGTTAGATGATGATTAAAGGTTTTGCTAATATCCTTATGATAATTTGACATTGTCTTTGGAATTATTATAATTGGATTGCTCTTATTAAATTGATGTTAAAAGGGATGAAATGATTGCTAATAACTATAGTGATTAGAGGGTTTGATGAAGTCATTGTTATCATGCATATTGTTTGAAGGGATTATTATTATATCAAATGAAATATTTGAGATATTAGGGTTTTTTTGTTGAGTTGATTTGTGTGAATAAACTGTTAAGAAAAAACCATCATTCTATTTTGGGATTTTTGGCATGATGATAGTTAGTCTTACATCAGTCTTCTGTAAGTTAGTTTTATTTTAAGTTTTCTTTGACAAGTACATGAACAACACTAGAATTTGGTAGATAAATAGGGGGTTCTATTTTTCATGAAAATAACATGATAAGGTTATATGAAGAGGGAAGAAATGTATATTGTAACATGACACAATGGGAAATATATAGAAACTAGGTTTTGAGTTATAGAGGAAATCAATACGAATCTTAGCCATAATAGATTTATCTTATCATGTTGTTGTTGTTTTAAAATTAAAATATTATGTAGATTTTTTATAATGTCAGGAAAATTGTGATTAAGGGTCTTGTTAGTTTCATTATATGAAATTATTAACATGGGCTAAATTCTTAGCCCTAAAAATGGCTCAGCCATCCAAAAAATCAAGCATATAAAATAGTAATTCCCAGGTTGATTAGATTGGTACTTCTATTCTTGCCATATCATATTAGATTCTTAGATAAACTTGGTATATGTATACTTGACTCAAATTGGAAACCCCAAGAAAAATTATATACAAGGTATAACTATTTCTTTAGTCATGTGCATTATTTTAGACTTGGTAGAGTCTTTGGTTAGTATTTTAATGTTGAACCACGTAGCCCAAAATAAATATAAATATATGAGATTAAGCCTAGACCCAAGTAGGATATGAATGTATAACATTGGGTTTTTAAGGAAACAACTATTAAAGATAGTATTAAAGCTAATTATTTTATACAGAGGTAATTATTTTATATGTATTATTATTAGGTTATATTTTTTATACATAGTTATAGTACAACTATGTATTTGTAAACCTAAAATTTAAGTATTGAAGATTTTATATAAGAATCCTCTCTAAAATAATATAACACAATTAGGGTTCCTAACTTATATTGAGGAGTAATGTGTGTGTGTGTGTGTGTGTGTGTGTGTGTGTGTGTGTGTGTGTGTGTGTGTGTGTGTGTGTGTGTACACAGAGACACTATACACACACACAAATATATATATATATATATATATATATATATATATATATATATATATATCACTCAAGACTTAATTGATTTGATGATATATACATATAGATACATATATACATAGATATATAGAGAGACAGATAATGCAAGTTAAGATACATTTATATAAACTTATAAATTTATATTATATAATTTAGTGTCATAAAAGAATGATATAAATGAATGCAGTTTATTATAAGATATATGCTGTATGGTGATTTAAACATGTTTTTAACTTAAGGTAATGATATAGTTGACTAGTATTTTACTATAGCCTTATTGATGGGTTTCATTTATTAGAAATTGAAAAAATATTTATACACTATTTTGTAAACCTATAGCTTACTTTAATATTTATATTAAACATTAAAACCCTTTCTTGCAAATCCAAAAACAAAGTATAAGGTATAAAATCAATTACTGGTGCATTTAATATATGTTAATAAAAATATGGCTAAGTATGTACGTTTATATATATATATATATATATATATATATATATATATATATATATATATATATATTATAGACAAACATATACATATATGGAGTATATGATATAAATATAGTTCGCTGAGTTATATACATATATGTGTATAAATTGTTATGTGAATTTTGGAATATTTTTTAGATCTATTTATCTTATCATATATACACTTAGACTAGTTTGTATTATGATTGATAATTTAAAGGCTTTGATTAGGTCTAAGGATTGATTGAACTATCTTAAAAAATCTACTTGGTTGAGTTTGAATATATAACCATATATATATTTAATATCAATCATGAAATTTTGAGTATAAGTAGTTGAAGTACTAAAATTTTCATAATTGTTTTGAATTTTGAATAGTTGTGATGAAATAATATAGTTTGAATGTATACCTATATCATATTGATACTTTACAATCATTGACATTATATTGTCTACTTAGAGTATATTTTATTGATATTTAGACTATCAATGAAATAGGTTATAATATATAAAACTTAGTGTTTAAAATGTGTACTTAAATATATGTGATTTGTCTATTGGATAATAGATTTGAAACTGGTATACCATAGATAAATCTACATATAATGTTCAATACATGTGACCATCACTTTTATAGCAAAGAATTATGGGTTGTTTTGCTATGTGTATTTGGTTAAATGGAACATTTAAATATGAGGTATTTGAGATTGAATACTAGAAAAGTTTAAGGCTGTTGTATTGAAATTAGATTATTAATGTACTTATATTACGTGAATATTAAGATCTTAATTAATGTTATTAGATGGATGAAATAACATTTAGAGTTACAAGTTATTATTCAATAACTTGGTGTCTAGATATGTTTCTTACCCAAATGGTATGGCTCTATTGAGTTTTGATTATGAAATCTTTTTATTATTCTATAATAAATTATATGATTAAGATTCATTGCATTATATTTGATGGACTAAATGTATGTATTTTATATTTTTGTGTTTAGCACATTTTAAATCTCCTAAAAGGGATTGGTTTATATATATATATATATATAACCAATTCTGACGTTAGAATTGGTTATATATATAAGTAGTGTGATGGATTTGAATTGCTTAATTAGTGTCACTAATGTGTATATAAGGTGTAAGATGATTGAGTGGTGTGTATGCTATTTAATAATCCTTGTGATCAGTAAATATATGAATTTTTTTGCCAAAGTAACATTTATAATTGAAAATTATCATTTCATGAGTTTGATATAGTTTACATGATTTTGATATATCATGTTACAACACATTTTTTATGTTAAACATCATGTATTAATTATATTAAAACACAGGTTCTAGTTTGTCACTCTAGATTATTTCACCATCATTATCTACCCATCTTTGAAGGGAGGGCCATTCCCTTGTTGGGAGATAGGGTAGGGGATCTATGGTTCATAGTTGGTGTGGAAAAGCACTAAGATGATCCTCTCCGTCCCCACAATAATACTACTCTAGAGAATACACTTGAGATTACTTCTAAATACTACATGTTCAATGAGACTCATGTTCTATTATTATTATTATTATTATTATTATTATTATTATTATTATTATTATTATTATTATTATTATTAGTGAGACATTTATTAATAATGAAACTATACTATTTTTCATGTGTACCATATAATAAGTTGTAATGTTATATCAATCATGGATGAATTTGTAAAAATAATTTTATGGATTAATCTAGTGTTTATTTGTATATTCAACATTGTACCTATTCTTGATCTAGTCATTATGGTGATCATTAAATAAATGGATTAGGTATATACATTTATAAGGTTAATTGAAAATAACGTATTTTGTTAAATATCACTCTTGATGATTTCATCATGATGAAATCTGTTAGTTTAATTTATGTAATTAATCTATTTATTTTTACCCTATTCTAGTAAAACCCATTGGGGTTGTTACAAATAATTTTATATTCTTCTACAAAAAGCATAAATTATAATTTCAACTTCAACCAAGCATTTATGAAAAACCACTTAAATATATGACTTGATTTCAAAAGAACTTTTAAAATACAAATATACAATTTAAATTGTTAAGTACAGATTAACACACATTTATATTCATTCAATTATAATATCTCATCTTCATTTCAATATGAATATCATTAATATAAACATTCCTAGATATACAATAACTAGATATACATATAACCCTAACTCTAATGAGTAATGGTTTTATTTTCCATTTGGGTCCTTCCAAAATAGTGAAAAATAAAAAGAGGAGGTACATCAACCTATATATGATGATATACAACCTAGAATAAAAGATGTGCATAACCATGTTTGAATAGAGGAGATACATCCAGAGTCTAATTCCACTCATGAACAAGAATTTTTTTAACTTTTAGAAAAATTATAAAATCATTAAATGAAGACAATTATAACTTTTGGATCATACCTATTATAATTAGTTAATTATTTGATAATTACATTTGACTAGTAAGGTTTTATCTTATTAGTCATCCTCATTAGATACTAATTATCTTAACAATCCCTCATATGTGGATGAAAATCCACCCATTGCAAAAAAAAAACCAAGATTCATAAGCTAACCCTCCAGCAAGTGTTGATCAATTAACAACTCTTGAATCAACCTCTATAGTGGATCCATTACTACAAGATACTATAATTTGACCACACGTGTTTCCTAATCCTCATCAAGTCCTTATTCGTTTAATAAAAATCTCTTCTATTTCTAGACCACTCGCTTCTACTTCCCAAAAATTTACTTTGAGATTGCAAAAAATACTCCTATTTCCCAACAAATATCCTCTTCTAATTCACAACAATAAGTTTTGAATAATCCCCAACAAACTACTTCTAGTTAATAATAAGTTTCTTTGAAATCCATATAATTTCCTCCTAGTTCCCATTGTTCCTCTTCTATTCCACAAACATAACTTAATAAAAAACTTCCACTACAAAATATCAATACCAATATACTGCATCGAGTTGAAAATTTTTCACTACAATAGGTTGTGATTAATCCCTGACAAATCCTTATTAATCTACAATCCATCCCTACTAATCAATAAAAAATCCCTCTTTCCAATAACAATTCCATACATGATAAGATCCTATTTATTTGCAAAAAAATTATCTATGTCAACAACACTTTTTTCCAACTCAACATGTTTATAATAAAGTTTCCAATACTATTCAACAACAAGTACACTATCAATATTACAATCCTAACTATTGGGAGAACAACCCTAATAGCTTGGGCCAAAGGGTATATATTCCATCATTCTTGAATAATAATCGACCTATCTATCAAAATATATTTAATCCTCCTCAAAACATTCACTAAAATAAACTTCTTCAAGAATTTCAATAGCTAAATTGGGGATCCAAAAAGGAAAATCATGGGAAGCATATTTGATGAAATATACACATACCAGTTTGACATGAGTTTTCTTAAATTACATTTCCCATATCATTTTGAGGTATCCAAAATTTGATAAATATAAGGGAATAGGTGATCTTATAGATCACCTAAATAAATTATTTGTGTCATGTCAGGACGTAGACTATAAAAATAACTATCTACTTCTCTAGTTTCCATGTAACTTGGGTGGACAAGCCTTACAATGATTTTTTCACTTAAAAGAAGTATATATAACCACTTTTTATGAACTATCTTAAAATTTTGTAAATCACTTATCCTACAACATAGAGAACAAGTTTACCATGATTGGCTTATGTATTGTCAAACAATGTCATGGGGATGTTTTTATTCTTAATTACAATGATGGAGATGTTTGGATATCCATTTCCTTCACAATCTTCCAGATAAGCATATAAAAAGTTTATTCACTTCCAATCGTAATTCATAGGTGGATAATAGCCAAAGACTTTATGGTACTAATATATTTGATTAGATTATAGATAAATGAGCGTAAATTAAAAAGGCACATATAGATAAATGTTGAGTTAATATTTACTCTAAGAATAAGGTACAAGATCAAGATTCACCACAAGCACATGAAGGTACATATGAGAAGCCAATTTATTTAATATAAAAAAGAATGAATTGGTTAATAGAGTAATAAAATAATAACATATGAAAATAGTGTAACCATTGCCTACCCAAAATACTACACCTAATCCATCTATTACATTACAAATACCACATCCACAAAGGAGTCAATATCAAAATAAATTCTTCAGTGACCATGGTGAATATATTGAGGTATTTAAAATAATTATTATGGCTAACATGGTTATTTGGCCGAACATAAAACATTTTTATGAGTTCGAACCAATACCTCAAATGGTATAGAGACAATCAATATTGTGATTACCATCATGTCAAAGGGCATGGAATTCATAGGTAAATTCAATTAAGTCACTTCATTCAAGATAATCTTAAGCATGGTGACATTAATCTGGATAACATTTCTTTTACTTCTAATTAGAATATAAGTATTTAAAAAGACCCATTTATAAAACATAAATCCAATAATTAACACCAACCCTATAATCATAATCATAATCAAAGTCATAATCAAAATGAGGGAAACATTAATCAATTTTGAGTTTACCAAGTCAATAAAATTACCTACAATGATGTACAATATAAATTCAACAATGTTTTAGGTGATACTAATAAAAATCATGCAGCCACTACTAAAATTAATCCCTAAAAACTTTACAACACACCTCAGAGTGTTATCCCATCCATTATAATACCTCTTCCTTTATATCCTACTTGCCCTTTTTGACTTGCAATACCAATGTTGTGCCTCAATGTACATGAGTCACTATTCCAATTCCTATGCCTAAATATTTTAATTCAAGTAATATTAATCCAACTTAAAATTTCATTGTCACAACTAAATGTCTAAAGATTATGGTTCAAGGCCCTTCACATTATTCAAATAATAATCAAATTCAAATCACCTTGCCTTAAAATTCCAAGCCATATCCTTCCACTAAAAATCCATATGATATTGAGGAATAGTTAAAAAATACACCATCACATAATTATATTCTAGATCCATTACAAACATATAAATTCCATAAATAAAAATTGTATGCACTAAAATAGTAGTCCAGGGTTCCAAACGACATTAATCCTACCACATTCCAAGCAATTTGTGGAAATTTTCCCCTAGGTCAACATCTTAAGTTTGATCAAAGTGACGTGTTATCCGTTTCCCCCCTACACAACAACCCTCTTCACATTGAAGCCATAATTTACTAAAAAATTATTAATTATGTTCTTATAAATAATGGTTTAGGACTAAATATAGCCTTATTGAAATTGATAAAAAAAATTGGGGTATACTACAACATATTTGTAGGTAGATACCCTTACTATCAAGGTGAATGATACTATGAAAATAGACCCATATGGTACTATTTTATTATTTATCCTTATCAAACCTATCACTAATGATACCTTCTACCATGTCATAAACATTGGGTTGCCATATAAATTTATTATTGGGCATCCTTAGATCTTTCTATATTATACCAATGCTTAAAAATACCCCATTAAGAAATGGAGGTTACTATTCTTGGTGACTTGTGGCCATACCAATATTAAAAAATTTTCAAAAATGAATAAAATTATTTTCTCAAGACATAACATACACCTCACAAGGACAATATTAAAGCTCTTGAATATCCAAAATATAATTACAATGACCCACATGACCTTCCCACCACTTTTAGTACTCCACATTCCCAGATGTATTCCCACTTTACTATTGATGATAAAGGTCTTGACACATATAGAATTAAATATTATTTACACATTTATAAATTTACAAAATATCCTAATTCCCGTGAGAGGCCCAAGTTTTAATGGCATAGAAATACATATTATTGTCCCAAGGTAGCTTCTCTATTTTCTAAAAGTATTTTTTTTGAATCCCAAACAATCCACTGAATCATAAAATTATTGGATATACAATGATCATGATTTCACCATTTGTTATGAGAGTGTCAAATAACCTATTCCTAACAGGATCATGGAACATAATTAATAAAAGTGGAAGAGATTGGGGTAAAAATATTAAGGTATTCTTGATCCAGTGTTGGAAAATAAACGTAAAGGTACTTGAGTTATTGGATACAAACCACCCAAGGTGACCCATCAAATCTTGGATGTGACATAACTTTATCATCTAATGAAGATAACCCTAGAAAAGATGCATATTTTTATTATAGTATCTAAAATGATCTTATTTATATGAACCTCTTTGATACCAATGTCATTCTTACAATCACATCCTCTTCTAGTTTACCCCTTTCTCTTCATTACCATGAAGTAATCAATTTGGACCAGTAAGGTCATATTATACCATTATACAAATTTTAAAAAGAAGAAGCACATTCAGAGTTCTCAAACTTTATATATGGTCTACCAATTGGATACCACATGGAAAACTTTGAGATTATATTCGACCCCACCACTTAATTTAGAGAACAAATTAAATTCCTTGGTAAAAATAAAAAATAAAATAAAACAATAAGGTACCTTAGTTAAAATCTCTCAGAAGTGATTTTGGACCAAGGAAAAAGAAGAAAAAGATAATTACCTTGGTGAAAAAATCTTTTAGGTGCCAATAGATGGGAATTTTCAACTTCTTCCTCAGTAATATTAAAGTCTCCCAAGTCCACACATTGCATTTATTTTAGACATTATTATAGAATATCAATAATTTATTTGACAAGTTGATTCAATATTTCTCAAAAACATTTATTGAATGCCCATTACATGTCATGGGTGATTTAGATTCTTCTTAAATAGGTGTGTCTAATGGACCAAAATCATATAAAGAAGATCAATTTGCCTTGGTTCTAAATTCATTAGAAGATCATTAAAATATTATTATACATTAATTGTGGAACACACCACTGAGGTCAACATTTGCACAATAGATGAACCAAAAAGTATTAAGTTGGGTGTCACTTATATAAAAGTAACATGTATTCATCATTATTATTTCCAATAATTTATTGACATATTCATAGGATATTATGTTTATATTCTTGGGTTAGATCCATCTTTGGTTGTACACCATATTTTTTTACACTCAATTGCTAAGACCATTTAATAAAAATTATGGAAAATGTATCCACACATTCCTATGTAATTAATAAATAATTAGAAAAATTATTAGTGGTCAAGTTATTTCACTTGATTGATTACTCAAAATGTATATCCAACATTTTTATAATTAGTATAAAACCATAAGTTATTTGTCTATGTACAAACTTTAGAGATATCAAAAATTCATGTTCAAAAGATGACTTTCCATTTCATACCATAGATATGATTATGGATTGAACTACATGATACACTATTCTATCCCTCATGGATGGATGTTTTGGATAATATCAAACTAGAATCTTACTATAGCACAAACATAAAATAATTTTCACCACTCCATGGGGATATTATATAATCAAGTGATGTTGTTTGACTTGAATAAGACTGATGATATGTATTATCATGTAGTTATTACCATATTTCATGATATTATACATGATATTGTTAATTACTAAGCTGATTACATTCTATGAAAGTTAAGAACATGGATGAGACATCTATAAGTTCTACAAATAAGTTTTGAGGTACTTTATGAATATAAGGTGAAACTCAACCCAAATAAATGTGTCTTCAGATTAACATCAAGAAAATTTATAGGCTTCATTATTTCACATATAGGTATTGAATTTGATGCATCCAAGATGAAGTTCATCATGTAAATTCATCCCCCTTATAATTTGAAATAGATATATAGTTTTAAGTATATTCATTAATTCATTTAATAACTCATTGATCACTGCCATCATTTCAATAATATTTTAAAGAAAGGCATTGAATTTTAATGGAATTATAACCATCAAGAATCATTTTATAATTTAAAAATATATTTGTAAAAGCTATTAGTGTTGGTCCTAGCAACATTGAGAAATACCCTATTACTTTTTTTCTCAAAAATTGAACATGACTTGGGGACACTTTTTGCCCAATATGATGACCAGGGATAATAATGTGTAATATATTATTTGATTAGGGAAATTATCAATTATGCAAAACATTATACACCTACAAAAAATAAATGTTTAACATTAGTATTTACATCATAGAACCTGTCACTATATGTTGAACAAAAAGACCCTCATAATTGTAAAATTTGATCCTCACAAGTATCTTGTTCTAAAGAAACATTGATAGACCATATGGAAAAATGGATTATCTTCTTAATTGAGTTTAATATTGAATACAGTAATAAAAATTCCATTAAATGGAAAGTAATTATAGATATACTTATCGAAGCACCTTTGTAAGATACCCATACATTTAATATATGTTAGTTTTATATTCTCTATCAATTTTTTCCTTAGGAGATAAAGTGTAGCCCCAAAAAGTTTATGCACGGGTGTCGAATGAAATACAAAGGTCTTATGTCCTCACCTAAATCATACAACAAGAGGATCATTCCTATGGGTTATGTTGCATAGTAACACATTAGTAATATACTTGATTTTATTCATATATCTGATTAGTAATTACAACTAAAGAAATATAGGATTGTACACCTTGACTCATTAATCACAACAACTATAAACACGAAAATGAATTACATGATGTTCAAAGCATTGTCTACGCAAACTTATATAATGCACGTTATATAAATCTCATAATTAATGATAAGATAGAAATTAGTCAATGCAAACCCATCACTAATACTTAACTATCAATCTTAAAATCACAACAGCTGAACTGATTGTAATAACCATAATTTTATATTATATAGTCACTATATGTTATCCATTATCAATAACCTTACATCAATCCACACAAGGGTATTTATACTTATTTTTCCTTGACTAAGTAGTAACATAATAAATGGCATATGGGTGATTCACCAATGATCTCTTAATATACTGAGAGTCATGGTAGTATTTTATTTATTTTATGCTAAGGACTTAGGCCGTCACACTCCCTATATTATTATTTTATGATAGATCCTTGCTACCAAATATCCTTATTTTCACAGGATAACATAAAACTCATGATGATTAAAGTCTATATTTTACTTGATAACCTCTCCTCAACCATCTCCCACTTCCCTTATTCTCCCTAAGCCTTTCACTACTATTTTGAGTCTTATAATCTTGAGTTATTTGTAGTTACGTTCCATCTTTCACTAGGTCTTATTGTATTCTTATCTTCTGCACTTTTATCCTCTCATAACATGATGTTTCCATGTAATGGTCTTCTTACACCATGATAGTTATGCACCATGGTTTTCCTATGCCATGTTCCTCTTGCACTATGCCAATTCTATGCCACAAAATCAGAAATAATTAGGCAAAATTTGGTGTCCAACATCATCCTAAACTAGCTCTTGGTTTGTCCCAGACTAAGTCTCAGTCTTAGCCTCAACTAAAAACATAGGCCTTATTTGTTTAATCTACATCCTAAGACTACCCCAAAGTGACAAGGTGTAAAGAATATTTGACATTTTCTCTTCAATTGCTACCTTTAAATTTATCATGTCCATAGGTTGGTCAGGACACTCATTGGAGTTATTAAAAAACTGATCAAGGGATTTACTAGCATCCTTTTAAACCCCTTCAACTATAGTGACTTTAGCTAAAACCTTTACTTAGAGATCTAGAAAAATATAGTTTAGTTTATGTTGATGCATGTTTATTATTTCCTCCACAGTTTTGACATATTTAAATTCCTTTATGTGCTCGGTGTGGTATTTTATTAGAAGGACATGATCTTATAACTACTCCCATTGAGACACCTCTCCATTGAGTTGAGCCTCTAAAATTTTATTGTACCATACCAATTTTTAAAAAAATCAATCCAAGATGGGGATTACTTCCTCAAATCTTTTGATGGCATGTTTTCAGACTTATAAGTCTCTAATAAACTACTTAGCCTCCCATAATGATTCATTTCTTAGTATGGGCTATTCCTTATAATCTTTTAATAAGACATTTACAAGGGTCTATAATTTATTAATACTTTCTCCTTTAAAAGGTATGTCATATGCCAATGTTAGTTCCTAGTCTAAAATAGATTTACATAAAATTAAAGTATATAATTTGGCTGATATGGATTCTTTCATTTATTGATTTAGCATGACCACTTCTTCTTCAAGTGCCTTATGAGTGTCAAATTCATTATCATACATTATCACCACATAGACATGTTTCTTATCTACACCATGTACATCATATTTTGAAAGTATATTATGTCATGTGACTTCAAAGCTGATATTTAAAATTGGTGTTATAATGTAGAGGAGATATTTTTTGAGGATCGACACATACTAGAGTGGGTAGTTTTGGTCCTTGGGAATCTAGCATTAGGCTATTTGGAGGAATTTAAAAATATTGTTCTTTATTGTACACATCTGAAAGGAAGGGAACTTATTTCCTAGTATTCATGGTTACATCCTAAGCAAGGAAATGGGGCCATAACTATAGAATCATATTTAGGATGCCTATTTGGTATTAACCATTGAATTTGGTGGAAAAATAAATCAAATGTGGTTAAAATTTAGATTCAACCAACTCTTTTCCTTTATTAATATCTCACTCAAGGATTTTGGCCTCTATATCTATAGCCAAAGAAGTGTCGTTGATGTCCAAATGGACCCCTAATGTATAATTGTGCATCATCAAAGGTGGTCTCCTCTTGTTTCACTAGGGAGGGTGTCTTTTCTAGGTTAGATTCCTCCATTTCTTACTTATGGCCTAAAATTTCCTCCTCCGTTAATTTATTTGGGGGTAATGGTATCGAACCCTTAGGTTATCTTTTTGGTGTATTTCATTAAGTAACCCCTAATGGTGAATCCATTAATGGTGATGCCCTTGGTGGAGATTTTATTAAAAGTGAAACTGGTGGAGAATCCCTAGGTGGTGGCCCCTGGGTAGTCCTTTACCACTTTGAAAGTTATAGCTATGAACTTGGGCTGGCATCATGCCCATCCTGTTTCCTATTGTCAAGATGTGGTATAAGTAGAAGCTTTTCCCATTCATGTTTCATGCCTTTTGAATATTTATTCTTGGGCCACAACATGTAAAATAGATTGTGAATAGTTTCTTTGGCCATGGTCTACATAAAATTGATGTCAATTTTATCAGTCTCATACTTCTCCCTGTAGGCCTTCTTTCAATGATAAATATAGATCTTCTAGAGAGTGTGAATCTCCAAGTCAATTTAGTTGGATTATGGGGTAAGAGGCTATGCATAAAAAATGTGGTTCATTGAATCGATGAAGTATCACATTGTGAAGGTATAAGGTAGTTTCAATCAAGATGAAAGCTCTTTAGAGGGGGCATCTTAATATCAGCTAGAGAGAAATGTTATTTAACTACAAGCTAAGACTGTTCACTAAATTGGGTGTGTAAGTCATTAGGAATGCTCCATTCATTTCCAAAATCCTCGTTTATGTCATCATACCATAACTTCATCTTATTTTTACATTTTGGGGTGATATGATTGGACCACTAAATGCCTTTTAGTGCTCTATGTGGGACTTATGTTTTGGTGGGTATGCACACTTCAATTCACCAGAGGTGTAGTCCTATAGACCTATCTCATTAAATACCATTAATAACAAAAATAACCCTCATGGAAAACTATGGCCTAGTATCCAATGGGTCTCCATAACATCCTCTATGATTTTATTGGAAAAATACATTGCTTAATTACAATTTAGGTTTTGAATCACCTAGTGGGAGATGTAGAGGTAATCCATAGCTACTTCTTTCTAATGATCAGTGACATTGATCTTGGTCATGATGATGCATGTGGCAAATCTAAGAGAATAATATTATAAGTTAGGTATGTGAATGATATGGCCTTGCTTCTAGTACATGAGTATCATTATTATTTCCTCTATTTCCTCTGAATCTTCTATGTCAAATTCCATTTCCATGCTAGAGCATTGTAGTCTTGACACCTTATTTATTCTCTCAAGTGTAATCTTCATGCTGCACTTAGAAAAATAGATATAGTCCACATAGACATGTGAGAGAATAAATTTTATTGATTCTACAATTTCAAAAAATATGGAAGGTTAAAAAACTATAATATCCTTGTAATTTCCATGTAATTAAAGATTTTAAGGTCATACACATTGATTTTTTCTATTATGACACTCAACCTAGTAGTCATTACGTAATTCAACCTCATTTCCTTATTGAAGGTTGTTGTAAGCAAATATGGTCTAAGAGGGTAATTTTCAAACCCAATTTCCTATGTGTAGCACCATTTATGGGTACTTCATCTCTTCTATCATCAATGTTAGAGGTTGAGGTACTTGTGCCTTCTTTTCCTAGTATGTCATCTCAAATTCTTTTCCTTTTGTACACTACCCTTATTCCTCAAGTGTTTCTTTTATAATTAATACTTATTACACCCAAAACATGGTACTTCCTATTCTTGTATGGTTGGTAATGGATCACTTCTTAATGTCTTCTTCTAATTTTGCATCACCCTCCATGGATACCAAAGGTTGAGGAACAACCATCCAACATTACCAAAGGAATATGTTTTTGCATTGTAGGTGACTTGGCTTTTCTTGATTTGATGTCATTTATTGGTGGAAATTAACATTTGAAACTTATAACTTCCATTTTTATATGTCATATATCAAGCTTCAAGTTTAGTTTATGCTTGATTACCAATTTAATACACTTGTCAATAGGTATGCATGGGAATTTGATGCTCTAAACTTACATTTACTCAGGAATTGTCTAAACATAGTTTTCTCTTTGGCTCTATAAAACTCAAATGAAAGAAAAGGGAAAGGTTAAAATGAGATCTTAAGTCCTTTTTATAGGATTGAGGGGGTAACTTGCATTTAATACCTCCTTATTTTTTACCATAACTTATCACAATTAATACATTTTTAGTTACCACCATTCTTCGACTATCACTTCTCATCATAAATGCATTTAATAGTATTATTATGTCACAATGTTGTCAAAATTATGACAACCACTTATTATTTTATATTAATGACACATTTCATCTCACAGTTTTATTTAGAGTGAAATCTAGATGTTGAATTTTTCTTATATTCATACTATTGGCAAGAATCTCTTATTCTAGGACTTTTCAATTCACGCATGCATCCTTATAATACTCAAAATGAACACATGTATTACCTCATACCCTACACAAAAAGTGTGTCATGGTCCTCCATGAAATTATAAATACAAAATAAAATACCATTTTATAAAATAAATGTTGTGCACAACTAAGGTAATGCTTTATTTAAAATAGGAAATCCTAAGCTAATGACATAAACCTTATTGTTACAAAAATTATACTTTTAAGTAGTTATATATGGTTGTATTCAGATACCATTGTAATGTCTAAGAAGAAATTATCCATCCAATATTTGTAAAATATAAGCTTTGGTAGGGTGAATGCTATGAATAATAAAAGGACCATCCTAGTAAATTATATCTCAATCATACCATTCCTTTTACCATAATGGTATGTGAACATGGATTATAGAGTAAGACTTTCATTCTAAAGGTAAATTTCTTATTCTAATTATCTCAATCATACCATTCCTTTTACCTACATTTCTCCACATCTTAACTCCAATGGGTAAGGAAATGGACTTCATCCAACTATAATAAATCATCCAAACACGACTGTAATGATGACTCTCATCTAATTATCAAACACACATAATATGAATAGATGGTACCAAGAATTTAACTAGAAGAAATACCATAATGGTATGTGAACATGGATTATAGAGTAAGACTTTCATTCTAAAGGTAAATTTCTTATTCTAATTATCTCAATCATACCATTCCTTTTACCTACATTTCTCCACATCTTAACTCCAATGGGTAAGGAAATGGACTTCATCCAACTATAATAAATCATCCAAACATGACTGTAATGATGACTCTCATCTAATTATCAAACACACATAATATGAATAGATGGTACCAAGAATTTAACTAGAAGAAATACCTAAATTTCATGCAACTGATTGAATAGTGTGTTCTTATTAAGGCACTTATAAGCTTTTCATTAAGCCCAAAGTACTGTAGACACTCTATCATCCTAGTTAGTGTGGCCAATATTAAAAATATTTTTAAGTGTCTTACCAAAAAAATTATCAAATTCCTTAGTAGTGCCATTGTCCTATGGATGATACAATGTTGCTTTGTGGTAGGTAATCAAAAACACAGAAATTAAGATACAAATAGTTTTATTCAGGAAATGTTTACCATGATCACTAGTAAAACTTAATGGGAAGAAAAAATAGGTTATGATATGTTCCCATATGAAGTGCACATTGGTAGTCTTATTATAATCATTTATTAGTTTGGTATCATCCTAATGTGAAAGATAATCAGTTATTGTAATGATATTATAGGAACCTATATATCATCCAGCTAGAGTAATGGGGTTGACAAAATCAATGGCCCATTTTTAAATGGTTCTTGAGATATAAAATGACATAATGGCATGGTATCTTGTTAATTCATTTATATTATTCTATGATAAAAATCACATTTCTTAACATGTAGTTTAGCATCTTCAAAAAGGTTAGGCCACCATAGTCTAACTAGCAGTACCTTACGTGCAGTAGCCTCACCAACATAGTGTTTTCTAGTAATGCCTTCATGAAATTATCAGAGTATGTTAGAGAACTCATGTTTCATGACATAGTATCATATAATTTCATCACATCCTAGCTTGTAGAGGTCCCCTCCAATGAGATGAAATGCTAAAGTATAGATAGCTAGTTGCTTCTTAGCCTATGGAGTTAGACAATTTAGCGTTAAACTAGTATCTAAGAAAGTTGAAATATTTGATAACTCCTTAGGAATATGAGAAATAAAAAATATTTGTATATCAGGTAGGTCATATTAAATGACACATGATGGTTTTCCATAATTAGTTAAGTAAATATGGTTTGGAATGCAATTAGTTTTTCTTAGTTTGACCATGACAGAGAATTGATTTTTTTAAAATAATATTATCCAATAGTAGATGTGGCCATGGAACATAGGTTTACTCTCTACATATTTTAAATAGAATGAAAAAGTGTTTTCTTATAGGTATTATAAAAATTTCTATAAATCACAAACCATTGAAAGTGCTTCACACTCTATGGTGGTGTAATTCCTCTCAGTTGGAGTATGTTTTCTACAAGTGAACTAGATGGGTTGTCCAAGGTGACCTTCACCCATTTGTCCAATGACTACACCAATGACCATTATCGAGGCACTAAAATAGACATGAAATGGTTTTGTCCAATCATAGAATTAGAGAATCATGGTAATGACTATTTTATCCTTTAAGTCCTCAAGGTATTTTTGGCAAGAGTGGGTCCAAATAAGGTGTTCATTATGTTTTAAGAGTTATTATAAAGGCATGGAAATATTGAGATATCCTTATATGAATTTCTGATGGTATCAGGTATGTCTAATAAGGCACAAACTACACATTGAGTAATTAGTGTTTGTAGATGAAGAATGACAACTACCTTTGTAACATCTACCAAAAGTCCATCCTTGTAGATAATATGACTGAGAATAACACTGAATGGTATAGAAAAATACATTTCTTTGATTCATTGATATTTAAAGTAATCAATAATGATAAATCATGAGTTGTATATTAGAACAATGGTCCTTTACCAAGCCATAAATTGTCCACTGATCCAAGTAAACTTGAATAAATTTATGGATGAAAACTTTTAAGGTCTCAATATTTATATGGGAAAATAAAATAAGTGCATTTTTCAACCCAAAAGGAATAATGTTATATGTGAAGGATCCCAATTTGGTATAAAATGTAGTCTTAGGTTGATCCTCCTCAAGGATCTAGACCTAATGGTACCAAAAGAATTCCATATAAATTTCACACCCAATGACACCTTCAATAATTTATAATGTGAATAGCATTAGAAATGGATCAGTAATGTAATATTCATTAAGTATGTACTAATAAATACAAATCCTAATGTACCCATATTTGTTTATACTTATGACCATGGGAATGAACCACTTAGACTCATTAATTATGGTTATTACTCTAGTGCACAACATATTATCAATTTATTCCTTTATACATGCTCATAAATTTGGATTCATCCTATATGGCCATTTTCTAATTATTCAAGCATCATCAACCAATTTGATATGCATTTTTCCTAGTGATGGATTAACACCATTCATCTCACTATAAATTATTGGAAATACATCTTGGTATTCTTTTAACAACTTGAATATTTTTGAAAACTCGGTGTTAGTCTGCTAGTTACCCATAATGGTTGTCTTTGGTTCTTCCTCTATGTCAATGTTTCACTAGATAGTTTGAGGGGGTTATAGGTATTGGTTGTTTATATTAAGGCTATTATCACAAAAATTTTGTGTGTGATAGTTTTTAGTGATATCCAAATTATTTGTTAATCAGTCAAGTGGGTCGTAACCTTCACATTCATCCACATAAAACACTATTTTTTTATTCCCTAAGTGAATCTATTCATGGTGTTTGTGATCAAGGAAATGGTCTTATATAGGGATAATCTATTTAGATGGATAATTAAAGATAATTAAACCTTCTTTTATGATATCATGTATATATTGTAGGTGATATTCAATGGGACTAGGGTCACAAAAAACTACCTCGTGCATAACTTAGAGTGTGAGGCACAAATCCATTATCATAAATGAGTCAAATGATGTCAAGTTCATGTTATTTTTAAATAGATTCCAAAAATAGGTAACCATATGTCATTCTTCATAAACATACTATTCTCTATCCCATGTTCATAAGATATCATAAAAAACATGTACTCATAGGTAGTGTAGGAAGAAAGACTCTTTAACCCTCCATATGGATTCATAAACTTCTCTATGTGGTTTTATTATTACACCCTTGACTTGGTTGTCATGATGAAATTGGTGATATAAATTAGTGCATACTTTATCCTAATGGAGAAGTCACTCATTATGGGTTTAGCACCACCTTGTCGTTGTGTCATCAAAGAGTTGAAACAATAAATCCATACAATCACTATCTGAGTTATATAAGTATTCAAGTTGTTGGATGAAAGAATGAACTTACATTTTACCATGAAACTAAGGAGATTCATCAAGTATTTATTATGGTACATCCATAACTGGTCCTTTTATGATTTTTATAGTAATAAGGCAAATAAACATATGGCATTTATGATACTGGCATGGAATGTTCTCATAACTACCAATGGTACCACACACTCTTCTAGTCAGTTCATAGCCATCATGCGACAAATAATTACAAGAATTAATTTTATTATAATAAAGGGATTAAGTGTCCATCCATAAGAGGATTCCATTAGGAGAGGGATCATGATGCTCACCATCTCTAGCTATGATGTTGTAGATGTGGTTAATCTCTTCTTCTACATTACTAGTTTCTATGTATGGCAACCCATGTGCTTGATCCAATAAAATAATAATGCATTGATTAGTATTTTAAAAATTGGTGTAACAATTTTTGAATATTGAGTATGAATTATTTTTATAGCACCAAGAGCACCCTAATAGAGCTATAAAAT
Source organism: Torreya grandis (assembly GCA_037957365.1). Lineage (NCBI taxonomy): Eukaryota > Viridiplantae > Streptophyta > Pinopsida > Cupressales > Taxaceae > Torreya > Torreya grandis. The sequence continues at coordinate 187,503 of JARHVA010005813.1, read as the reverse complement.
CATCCACTTCAAATAACTCAAGAAATTTAAAATTAGATTTGGTAGGTACTCTAAGGATATCAACCATTGCATTATTAAGAATGATAATTTGTAGAGCATGATTTTTATTAGACATAAAAAACATGTGAAACATTATTTGGAACATTGGGCTAGCCATTTTGAACCATCTATCCTTTATGAGAATAATAACCTCAATGTTATTTTCAACCAAGATATATCAAATCACCCAACCATCAATGGTAGCATTCACCATTATTTACTTATCTTTTTTATGGATATGAAGAAAAAGAGTATCTTGTCTTTGAACATGATTCAATTGATAATCTTTAATTGGATAAATTAAGTGAGGTTGAGTGTTAATTATGTTTGTACCTGAATCTTAAGCCAATTAATTAATTATTGAATAATGTCCTCATCTAACATACGCTTGTAAAGATCTTGGAAATCATCTCACACCTCATTGTGTTTTTTTATGGGGTTTTGTAGAACATCATGTTGTGTTTCTTCTTGGTCCCTAAGAAATTGAATTTCCCCTTATAGTTCATATACCAATGTCATAGTATCTAGTAACACACCTTTCTATTAATAAGCATGGAGATACTTCCTTGTATGAGGTTCTTCATGTTATATCTTTTCAATAGGAAGAATAGATATAAATTAAGATTGTCTACTTCTACATGTCATGATATTAACTTGTTGATCTATCAGGGTGATAGAACACATTTACCAAATATTTTTACCAATACAAATCATACCATCACCCTTTTCATTTCTTTCCTTTATGATGGTCATGTATATGTCAGAACATTATTTCAAAAGATTCTCCTTTTTATAAAAATCACATGTTGGATAGACTAGATAATCTCATTGATATTGATATGGAGATCCACACTTATAACATGTTCTTGGTAGGAAATGACCACCTCATCATCCATGATATCCACCACTATCTTGATTATTGGAAAATAAAGTTTGATGTGTAATGCACAAGCGTACCTCATGGATGTCACTACTTATCAATCAATCATTTGTGTCATGGGTGTTGGCATCACATATTTTTGAATATTTAGACACTTTATAATGTGTATCCCATTGTAAGAGAGGACAATATTATACATCATGATCTTTATGGAAAATTTCACATGACTATTTTAATAGAGTGCAGATGTTTTTATGGGGGAAGTTACTTCTATTATGACCTTTAGACTTGCCACTAGTACACCAAATACCATTACAAGTATCATACACATTTGTTTTAGTCATCTTATCTAATTATAATGTTATTTAAGCTATTTGATCATCTATAAAAGTGTTGATTATAGTGTTAATCCTACGTATAGTTTTAGTGCGGAGGGAATCTTCAAAAGATTCATATGGGCTGGTAAAGGTCCTTTGAGATAATATTCATCTACAGGGTAGTATAAAAACTCCCACAAACCATTGGGCATGTTGAGAAACATTAATTTAACATTAAATATTTGATAAAAGTGTTTTAAACCCATGTATCATACTCCCATACACTCTTAGTAAGCTCTTATTTTATATCTGTCAGTGTGACAATATTTTGTTGCTCAAATTCAAGAATATCAAATTCATGAAGAAATGTCATCTAGAGATGATCATACTAAATTACTACTTGGTGAAGGTCAAAATTCATATACCAAATATTTACCCTTTCTATAAGTGTGGTTTAAAATTTCATGTCGTTTCACTTATAATAAGTTATGTCATGCACCCTCTAAAGAGTGCACATTTATGAACATGCTCCACAACATTATCCATGCCCAGATATTTAGGTACATGAAGAATCATTTTTCAATATACCATTGTCAATTGAGGTAGGTATATTAGTGGCTATTAACAACCCCCAAATCTTATTCCTTGAGGGGGAAGTTCACCACTTCCTCCTACAATTCCTCATAGTCCACCTCTAGTGCCTTTATTAATAACATGCATAATGTGGGGCATGATATTCAATTGATTAAAAATACATGTAATTTTAATTTTCCCACTATGAATTCTAGGTCTACCAAACATTTCAATTTGGGACATGAATTTAACTTGAAGAGGAAAAGAAAGTGTTAATGTAGTATGAGTTAATATTGGCTTAGCTATAATTTATCTTATAAGATAAATTTATAATTATACACTATTTATATCCTAATTATCCATAAGTAATTTTTTTAATTCAAAATCATGAGAATGTAATATGTTTTCAAAACTTGGTTGGTCCAAACGTGCTTCTTTAGTCTCCTCTATCTGACAAGTTTCTCCTTCATATGATAAAATTGACATTAGGCATGGTTCAAAAGTGATTGATTCCTTGTTTTGCATTTATTATTTATTATGGATCCTAACAAAACATATTAATTTCTCCTATTCCCTTCCTATGCCACTTCTACCTATGATCCCTTTCCAAGGTTTATCATATTTCTGCTTTCACAATGCCTACTGACTAACTACCATTCTAAACCTAAAAACTCTTTACCAACATCTCTATTTTCCCCTTTCAACTATTCATCTCATGAAAAGATGGATTTATCCCTCTATTGGTAGATTTTTGAGTTTAAAATAAATAAATAACTTATTTAATTCTAATGTAAAATGTCTAATATACCAACCACATGGTTCTCTAAGAAACTAGAACTTAGCTTCTTTAGGACAAGAGTAAGTGGTTACAACATATTCCAAGATGTAGCTATTCAAAACTCCTCTTCAATAGATATTAATGGACTATGTCCATGATGTTTCTAGTCATGAAAAATACCTTTGACATTATATCATCCAATATTGTATCCTCCCAAAATTTCATGATTTAACTTGAGCATAACTATAGAGCCAAACATGAAAATGAACAAAGCATTAGATAAAGAATGTTTCATAAAATGAGATGTAGATATATTTTTCCACCCATACACATTTTTAAATACTTATTCAAGATATGGAACTACAAAATTATCCTCAACCTTTGTAATCCATCATTCAATACTTCTAAGGGATAAACGTTCAAGCATCTTCCATTACTATACAACAAACACTATGGGTCCTATAAATGGAACCAAAATTTTGTGTTTATTCTCTTTATCATGTTCTCCTTTAGGCACTAAAGTGTATGATAAACAAACTTATACACTATAATTTCATGCTAGAATAAGCTCTTACATGCTCACCTAAGCCATGTAATAAGAAATAAGTTCCCTTGGGTTATGTTTCTAAGTAACACACTAGTTATATACTTGAGTTTATTCATATGTTTGATTAGTAATTACATAAAAAAATAAATATATGGCTACAAACCTTTAATATCTAATTACGACAATAATGAACATGAAGATAGGTTCCATGATGTTCAAAGGGTTGTCTATGCAAACTCATATAATTCATGTTCTATAAATCTCATAATGAATGATAAGCCACAAATTAGTCAATGGAAATCCATTGTCAATGCTTAACTATCAATTTTTACAAACAAAACACTTGAACTAATTGTAATATCCATAATTATATACTATATTGTCACAATATGTTATCCATTATCAATCACTTTACATCAATCCACATAGGGGTGTTTATACATTTTTTACCTAACCAAGTAATTACATAATAAATGACAAATTGGTGATTGGTGAACAATCTCTTAATAAAATAAGATTCAAGGCATTATTTAATTTTTTTCTCTTAAGGACCCATGCCCTCAATCCCCTTATATTCTTGTTTGATGCTTGATCCTTACTGGTAAATGTCTTTCTTTTCACAAGCTAGTTTGAATCTCATGATGATTAAAGTCTAGATTATCCTTGAGAACCACTCCTCAACTATCTCCCACTTCCATCATGCTCTCCAAGCCTTTGGTACTTTTTTGAGTCGTATGCTCTTGATTTCTTCATATTAATGTTCCATATTTGAGTGTATCTTCTCATGATGTTATCTTTCATGCCTTTATCCTCTCACACCTTGATGGTCCCATGCCATGGTCTTCCTGGGCCATGTTAGTTCTATGCCATAGTCTTCTTGTATTATGTTCCTCTCATGCCGTGTTGGTTCCATGCCAAAAATCAAAAATACTTAGTCAAAATATGGGGTCCAACAATATTTATTTCTCAAAATAATGTATCTTTACTCTTGAGGAGTTTCATCAATGGAAGCTATACATTGATAGTTCCTTAAAAATCTTTAGTTTAGGAATAGCTATAATATTCATTATGATGCAACAGTATATCATTAATAAAGTGTTTATAACATATTTTTCATGCACCAATAATAATTTATAATTTAAGTCACTCATTTAAGGGATTCACTCTATAATAGAGTGGAAAATTCAACATTTGCTTATACATAGATATTCATAATTGATCATCAATCAGGTTATATATGAGTGTGAAAAAAATGATGAGAAGATGTGCCATACAAGGCATGTTTTATAGTATCCAAAAAAACATTGAATGTATCAAGTTTGATAAAATAAAAAAATCAGAAAATAAACCATGGAAACCATCAGATCACTAATAGAAATATATTCTAATGTTTGCTAATATAAATTTCTTATTGAAAATCTTATCATGCTAGCTTAAATTCATCTCAACATTGATATTGTATGTGATATTGTTGTTTCTTAATCCCCTTTATAAAAATATGTATATTCCTACCTCTAAGACTACATTTTTTCAATGACCTATAGGACAACCAACATAAGTCCTTAATTCATGGTGTATCCTATTACACTTTACTCAGTGGTATGATCTATATTATAGGCTATGATGGGATAGAAATTTAGTATTTAAACATAGGTGAATTTGAGTTATTACTTAAACACATGAATGAATGGATTTGTGTGGCCCACAAAATTACAATGGTGCTTTCAAGGAAACTCATTTGAACATGGTATTATTTTCCCACAATGGAAACAAACACATGCTCTTATGTCAAGATATATCTTTCTAAATCATAGTGATTTAATTCATGTTCCTTCATGAGCACTTCATCCTATCACTTTTCCTTGGTTAATATATACATGGGGACTCTATATCATAACTAATAAAAATCCCACTTAAAATATCCATAAGCATATTTTTTATTTCATCAAGCATTTAACTAAGTGGATTGATGCAATCCATCTCACCTATGTGACCAGTAAGAAGATATCCAAATTCATTATATATCACCTCATATATCACTATGGAACTCCCTCTGGCATTATATATAATAATTTTAAGTCATTTAATAACAAGGACATGAAAAACTTATTTACATACTTCCATATCAAACATAGATGATCAACTCCCTATTAACCTTAACGTAATGGTCAAGCTGAGACATATAATAAGACTATTGTCAAAGTCATCAAGAAGATTGTTATTGTGGTTTGCATTGATTAAAATTTTTAATTATTACCTAGCCTAAATTATTACCATAATAATGTTTTCATGCCTATAAGTGAAACACCTTTTTCATCATTTTTTACTTTGAGGCTATCCCTCCTTTCTTTACATATTTAATCATAGGGTATCATTTAGGATAAAGAGTATATATTTTATAGTATATAAGATTTATAACTCTTGGATAGGAAATAATTAGTTTATTTGAGTCAACTCAAGGTGTATCATAATTGGATATGCCATATTTATAAAAAACACATCATTTTTAGAGATTTGGAATTAGGTGATCTTGTATTGAAATAAAATTAAAAAAATACCAATATTGACCATGAGAGGAAATACATGTTTGAGACAAATTGGTTGGGACCTTTCATTATAAATATAAATTATGGATTTGTATCATACATATTATCTATTTTAGATGGGTTCAAGGTGTTCATATTAAAGCTATGCATCTCAAGTGTTTTTATACTTATCTTATTAAACATTTTATATGATATCCCTTGTTTGGAGCATTCCATTCACCTTATTTATCTAATTCATTTAATTTTAAATTCATAATTCAATGTTTACCTTGTTTCATTTCATTTTATAATCTTCATATTTATTATGACTTACCGATAATATAGATGGATTCACAAAGAACTTCATTAAGTAGTTTAGATTTGGTCATCATCAACACATCATTGTAGAATAATATTAGAACATTAGAATGCTTCAAGATGGTTTACCTTCTAGGTTTTTTATGTCATAACTTATTTTATCTCTTTTATTATTCTTCTCCTCATTCCATATCACATTCATTAGATCCTAATTTTTTGTAAGTGGTAGTATTTTCTCTTCCTACTTTTTTTTTTCATCATACCATTATAGCCAATTTAGTATTTATTTGAGCCCTTAGCGAAGGTCATTTTTTTATTTTGTATATGGTTCTTGTCAATTTTTATATGTTCCCATATATATCCTACTTATATAATATTATTATGCATATCTTATTCTAAAAAACCCAAATAAATTGAAAAATTTTAGAAGTCCTAAAAATTAAAACATTCAAAAGAAGGTTCTCATTTACAAAAAAGATATAAAGCCACAAAATATCTAATAGTTTGTCAAATTTTTACCATTAACTATTTAATTTGGTTTTTTTATATGTGAAACTATTTAAGTATAATTTTTATAAGCCTCCCATTTGCATTTCACATCTCAAATGTGGGAAAAATATTATCCAAAAGCATGTTTTCACTATTGTGTTCTATCAAATGTTATCATTCAATCACATTTTGATTATCTCATTCCCTAGTTATTTGCCTATGTCTTCGGTGGGTATATTTCATACCAAAAATATCATGTTGAATTAACATTTTAATCAATTATACTCCATTCTTTTGGATAAATACATCATCCTAAGGTCCACATGGAATCTGTAGGCAACACTTGGCTAGATGGGGTAATTCAAGTCAAATTGGTCACTATCATTCATATTTTATTTTCCAACTTCATTGTATTTTTATGCTATCATCATTTTGTGTGTTATTACCTTTTGATATGTCACCATTTTATGATTTTTTCATATGCACGCTCTCTCCACTTTATGAGTTATTTATATATCTTGCTTCTCTAATATTTTTATTCCAAATTGTTGTCATCACTTTTTTACACTCCCATTTTAGTGAGATCTACATCAACCTAAGGTCCACATGGACTATGTACATAAAACATGATTACATAAGATATCTAAATTCAGCTCAACCACTATAATGCCTAGTTTCATCCACTACTTTACTTTATGTTATCACCATTTTTCAAGCTAATATTTAGTGCTCTCATCATTTTGTGAGTTGTTCATATGCACACTCTCATGATTATGTGAGTCATTTACATATCTTGTTTCTCAAATAATTTTATCCCAAATAGTTATCCTAAAAACTTTCACTCCCATTTATGGGATAACTATATTGACCTAAGATTAAAACATACCAATTATTTTATTATTAACTTTTAATTATATATTTAATATGCTTGGAGTTTTTGATTACCTATATGTTTATTTTATTTTACTAGGTATTGTTGTTTAGTACATCATGTTTTGTAGTTAGTTTTTGGTTATTCATATTTTAATCTCAAGTTGTTAGCATTTGTAATTTAACTAAGTTTGGTATGTTCTTGTTTATTAAATTATTTTTTTACACTTAGGTCTTGATTTTTCATATCTTAGGCTTGAGGTTTTAGTATTTGTATTTGAACTAGTCCCTATGCAAGTGGAAAATAATGTTATCATGATTCATTTTATAATTATGATACATGATGTTGAAACTCATGTTCTTGAGATTTTAATGTAGAATGTTACATAAAATAAATTATCACCTTATAAGATAGCTAAATGTGATCACATGCAAAAATAAGAACATCATCACATTTTACATAATCAAAACAAACCAACTAATAATAAGTCTTCATACATAATAATCACTATAAAAATATAAAAATAAGCATATTTTAATGAAATTATTTATATGTTCACATATATATAATAATATATCATATAAAATAAATTAGAGATTATAGTCATATAAAGTGTCAGTTGAGTGCAATGAGTGTCAATTAAAACCAACCTACCCCTAGCTTCACATTAGACCTATCTTAGTGCCTATTTTAATATTTATACAACTTTTGTGTGGGTTTAACCCATCCATAGAAATTCCCAATGTATTCTTATACCTTACCCTTATTATCTAGGCCCATAGTGCCTTAGGTTATGCCACCTACACACTAGCTTGGGCCTTTGGTTACTATCACATTATGCTAGTGATCAATAAACCATATTAGTGTCCTTTACTAATCTGAATCCCTGATGGATATATTTATAGTTATCAAGGTAAATTATGGTTTACCTAGGCTTAAATTACATTTTACCAATCACCAGATCAGTAAATACACACCATTTTTATCCTTTTACCCACTAAATTGAAATCAGATACAAATAAAAGTAAATAAGCTCAAAAATAAGTTATGTAAATCAAGGTTATTAATCTGTATTGTGACCTATTTATGTATAAGTCCATCTAAAATATTAATAATCTTATTTTACTAAATTTTTTAGTCCTCACTCAAATCACTCAAGATGGCACTCATACTAGTATTCGCTTACACTTGCACCAAAACTTAGATTGGGAGAATTACGTTAGACTAGATCCCTTATCAAGGTATTGGTATGTTCTTAAATCTAAAAATAATGGGGTGTTAAATATGTCCATTCTACCCAGATAACACCACACTTTTTCTACTTGTTACACTCAAATACCCTGACAACATAGAGGTCTACTATTTGCTCCTAAATCAATAAAAAATAGGTCACAAATAGTGGAATAGGGTTTGCTCACACAATCATAGGTGTTTCAGACTTAGGTAAGGCTATTCGTAGAAGTTAAAATAATTTTTAGTGAGAGGAAACTATCATGACACATAGGACATTAAAATAATTCACCACTATCTAAGTAATTACACTTCTATCTAAGAGGATTTCTATGACCTATTTCTAATTTGTGACACTTTGATCATCTCTTAAACTAGTTTCTAGACTCCTATTCATCTATCTCAGTAAGTTCCCATATAAGTACATAGTTGTGTGATTCATTTATATATTTTTAATAATCAATAAGGTCAATTGTTTTAAAAATAAATGGTTGTATTTATTGCATGTTTATTCCATTATTTATTATTGTAGCCCTTTAAAAACCTAGGGTTTACATTCCATAAATCCTTTAAAAGTTAAATCATTTGGTGAACTTTATTTAATTTGAATAAACTACTCTAAACCCTAGACTTATATTCTCTTAGGGTTTATATCCTTATTTTTTCTATTTCCATTTGTTATGCTAGACTTTTTTGATTTCATATATTCTATTATAGCATCCCTATTTCATTTTATTTACTCTATGCCATCTCAAAAATGTATATATTTTCCCTTAAGAAGAAGTGTTAGGCTTAGTGGTAACCTAATTGGGAATACCTAAATTTATTAATTTCAATCTTATATCATAGACAAAGGACTAGTTCCAACCTCCTCATTGATCCTTCACATCTTGATTATGTGGATTTCAAGGATAATACATCTTAATATGAGTAATATAAGAAAGATAATAATGATAAAAAAGGATGGGACTTGAAATATAGACCCCCCCTCGTAACTTGATAATGATAATATTATAGTCAATAAGGATGAGATATTACTAAGTATTAGAGTTAGATTTTAAAAATAATCCCAGGATCGTGTATAAATTTTGTAAGCTACATTGGAAGTCAACAAATCTTCATTTTTTCAAAAAAATTCTAACCCCATAGATGTTGATATTATTACACATATTATGAGGGCAATTTGGATTATACAAAAACTTACTATAACTAGCTAACCTTCACTAGTTACAACACCTCCTATGGATAATATGCATTCTTCTTATCTATATGTACAATACCTTATGCATGAGATCCATGACCTACATGATAAGGTATTACTTCTTTAGTAGGTTTCCATTAGACCACCTCATGCCTTAAATTCTCATGTTCTTCTCTATACACCTTTAACCCACCATATAGTGGTAAATCCTTTTCCAAATAGATTCTTGGCACCCAATATTGCATTCTATGATGGTAAGGGTGACCTAGAGCACCATCTACAAGCTTTCCATGTAGCATGTTTGGACTGTGTCCAACGATTGGCTCCTCGCCAATTTTTTACATCAAAATTTAAATTACTATCCATTCCAATGGTTCAATGATATTACTAATCATTACATAACATCATATAATCCACTGGCATATATGTTTTTGGTAAAATTTTCAATCAACATCAGTGATAAAGTTTCATTTGGTTAATTTGGACAATTCATAAAAAATCTAATCAACCAATAGATGAATGTCTTGTGATATAAAAATATATTAGTAAAGATGACTGTCCCCATGGTAGATAGATAAATCTATGACATATTCAAGAAGAGTTTATTACTGACATTTCATGAATCTATCCTATTTAATAAGTTATGATCATTCACATAAATTTGTCATATAGTGAAAGAATGAGATGTGAAGCTTTTATCCATGGGAAAATTAAATCACACAACTATATCAAATACAACTAATAAGACTTATCATAATCCCCCATGAGAGGTAAATCCTAATGAGAAAAAAAATGGTTCAATAATAATAGTTTATGTAGCTTTAGAGCTGCCCCTCACATGGTTTTATTAGCTCCTCCAAAGAGACATTTTGTGACTCTGCATCAATCACCAACACATGTTATCCAATAATTTTTGGAATGCAATGTCATATCTCTCCTTCCCATAAAATAGGTTGATATGATAAAGCCTCTTCCAAGTAATTATGATGATAATGAATTTTGTGACTATCGCAGGGCGCAAGGTCGTATATTAATAGATGCATAAACATGAAATATAACATACAAGATTTGAAGGAAACTAATATCATTGATTTTGACACTCCTAAAATGGTACCTATACCACAACAAATTAAATTAAAATGATTGAGAATATTTCTAGATCCATTTCTAAAACATTTGACTATTGAGATAGTAAGAACTTCAGGTATTCATTATATATAATAGGCATAACCACTATGATCATCTTATCATACACATACAATGGACACACACTCTGTGTATAATATCATTCATATATATCATACTAAAATACCATCTATGTCTCTCATCATTATTTCAGAGTAGGAGATAGTAGATGATGACTCATATTTATATGCACTATTTATATGAGACTACATTGATCATTATCCCATTCAGTGTGTCATGCTTGATAATGGGTCAAATGTTAATATGTGTGCTATTACAAGTATACTTAACTTGGGTTATTCAAAGAAGAACATTTGTCAAATAAATTTAATTATTCATAGCTTTAGTGGCCATGTTTAGAGTTCCATTAGGGATATAGTACTACCAGTATAAGTTGGGTCCACACATGTGATAACCAAATTCATAGTTATACCTAATAAAAGAAAATTTGATATTATATTGGGTATGCCTTGGATAAAATATCTTTGGGATATCCCATATACTATACATAGATGTATCAAATATATACATGCTAATCAAGTGTTATAGTTGAGGTCATTCCATATGAGTATCCTTTACATATTTCATACCTAGTTATATAGTAGACACTTATTACCATTCAACATATAGAGTATATTTTCACACATCCAATATCAGTTGAATAACCAGTGTAGGTGAGGCCTAGTCCTATGACATCATCACATAAACATACTCTATCATGAAGACTTATATTATAGAGACCCATATATCAGAGACATGTTGTGGATTTGTGTTACAACATAGAGCATCCACTATAGTTACAACTTATTCTACGATATGGGCTTCTAAGATTGCCACAATTCAAAGGCCTATTCAGTTATATCCATAGATTCATAATCCCACTCTATGCATAGTTTCAACTATATATCATATAAGACATGATTTTCTAATATTGGATTCTTCATCACACAAAATGCTTGATCACTCTTCCTTTCTTTGATATAGGACACATTGATTTTTAGTCTCCTAAAAACTCGTCAATTAGTATCATATCTCCTCTAGAACATAGTTTTTCTTACCTTGATCATTGTATATAGTTTTATTTTTATGATTTTTTGTACATAGCTTATATTTTAAAAATATAAAAATAATATAATACTTTCAAAATTTTTTAAAAAAAACATTCAAATATTTCTCACAAAAATATGAAATTTTAGATTATATCCATTTCCATGTTTAGATTCCTTATATTTTTTAGGTATTACACACATTATCTATGATAATATAATTTAATTTTAACATACATACATGATTCACTTGTTATTTTTCAAGTGATTATAGATTATTATAGGATTTAGGTCCTCTACATAGATCTAGATATGGTACTATCCACACATTGGGGGTGAATACATAAATTTATCATTGATACATTCACCCATTGGGGTGCCATACCACATAGATTATAGCTTGCTAGGTTATAGATTTATATAGTCTATATCACATATATTGCATTAATTATATCCTGATATTGATCATCACATACTACTTAGAGTGTTTTATGAATACTACTACTATATACTCAAATTATGTACATCATTTCTTTTATATCGATTTATACCACATGTTCATGTATATTTCATTTCTATCTTTCCTACTTTAGATCTGAATTTGTCTCTTTAATTATAAATCTACTTGAAGGTATTCGAATATGCAATTATTCTACATCTCTATGCTAATTCATTTCATTATGTGTGTGTTTTGGACATGTACCCATGTCCTTGTGTGTTCACTATTAATGGTGTATGTAGATATTTGAACATGTCCTTCCATGTGACTCTAATCCAACATTGTTTTTTCTATTCATATGTAGACATTTGAACATGTCCTTACATTTTTTTATTCCCCTAACGTATTGGCATGTGTCCATGTCCACTGTATTGTATCCCCTTGGCCTACTTTATGTGTCTCATGTGTTTTTATGTATGTTTTCATGTATATGTCATGACCATGACATTGTCCTCTTATTTATTACATTAACTTAATTTATGATGTCATTAGGGACCTCATGCATCTGTCCTTCCTCCATGGGTGCATTTATAGACATCATGCCCCATCCCCTTAGGTAGTTTAGATAGATTATTAATCAGATATATTATTCATACATATGCTTACATTATTATATCTACCTTGATAACATTGTGAATGGTGGATGTAACATACATCATACATTACCATCTTATTTTTAAATTATATTAAATTCTTATGTCATGTATATACATTATATTGGTTTATTACATAGACATCATAAATGCTTAGGATAATACATAGGTTGCATATATTTTATTTTTAGGACAATTATTACACACGTTCAACAAATCCCCTAAATAAAGGGAGAATTCATATAGGTTTGTCATAGAGATCCATCTAGTATATGTCCACTTAAAAACTTATCAACATGTAGACACACATTACATATCTCAAATGCAAGAAAACATAGTGAAAAATAGTCAGTCACACATTAGTTTTAATTTGTATAAAAAAAACAAAGGGATACTTGTGTGGCATAGAGGACACTAGTGAAGTGTGTTATTATCTAAGGGACCACACTACTATTTAGTTGATCCATAAATAATGAAATATAGATTTGATAGAAAGGTACAATAGTTATAATTTATGTTTACATAGTATCAATCATAAATGATTAGTTATGCTCATATTATCCTTAATTTTTCATAGGATCAAAATATGTTTGCTCATATTGGGGACATCATGTCTACATGATCACTTCTATTCTAGTTTTAGATATACGTAGACACATATTCATATAACTTAGTCCATAATCCATATACATAGATATCAAAATTGGGGGCATGTGCATGGCACATTATTTCTACATGATCATTTTGGCACTAGCTCATTTCATATGAAATGAAAAATCCATGCCTCTCAACATTGTATGCTATATAGACCATTTTCACTAGGTTTAACATCATATTTATGTCTTATTATGGCTTTAGTGGTTAGAATTTATGATTATTCCTTGAACTACATTCCTAAGTGCTAGAGTGGCCCCTAAGTCATTTTACATTTCAAATAATCTAAGTGTCCCTAGAGCCACCCTACATAGTTTTAGTTACATAATATATATATATATATATTGAAGCATAGATATATATAATACACATGGGTAGGTAATGATGTAGTCATAAACTACATGAATTTTTGATCCACTTACATACAAGGGTTGGACAATATATTAGTCCAGCCCAAGTTATTCACAGATCATGATCCTCTAAATAGGGGTGGGCAATGATGGATTTATAAATAGATAGATTTCTTGATCCACCCACACATGGGGATTGAGAAATCCATCAGTTTAATCAAAGTTATTCATTCTTTGATCACCTGTTAGACACATAAAATGTTGTTAGGTTATTGCATTGGTTCACATACCTAGAGTGAGGTATATTCATTCCTTTATTCTCTCTATTATCTCATTACTTAGTTTTATATTTTATTTCAATATTATTTGAGTAAGGATTAATTCATCCATGCTTCATTTTTAGGTTACATAATGAAACATACTTCAAAACTCAGACCTAGATTCATAGGATTCACTTCCTAGGTAAGTATAGGTATACTTATTTTTACGTTATCCTAGTCATTTCACTTTGATAAAATTTTACATAAAGGGAGAGGGAATGAAGTCATATAAAATGTCACTTTAGTGCAATGAATGTCACTTGAGACCACCCTAATACTAGCTTATCACTAGACCTATCTTAGGGCCTCTTTTGATCCCTATATTGATTTCATGTAGGTTTAATCCATCCATATATATTCCCAAAGAAATCCTAGACCTTAACCTAGGCATCCATGCGCCTATTTACCTAGTTTATACCACATGGACATTATCATGCACCTTTGGACACTAGTGAATTATGCTAATGACCAAAGTGATCATACAAGTGTCCCTTACCTATTTCTAACACTAAAGGATAAATTTATAATTATTAGTGTACTTTAGATTCCTATTATTCTCAAATCATATCCATAAAAGAAGAAAATAAATATATACACACCACTTTTATCCATGTAACCACTAGATGGAAATTAGATGCAAATAAACACAAATAAGCTTAGAAACAAGTAATGAAAGTCATGGTCATTGATCCCTATTCTACCATATTTTTACATAAATCTATCTAAAATAATCCTAATCTCAATTCATTCATATTTATATTCTCAAGCCTCACTCAAATCACTCAATCCAAAACTCATACTAGCATTCAATTCAACTTGCATGAACACATAGATTGGGAGAACTACATCGATATTGATCCTATCTTAAGGTATATATGTGTAGGAAAATATCAACATAGTGGGGTGTTGAGGAAGTCTAAATTACCCAGATAACATCAATCTTTTTATATTTGTGTCACGTAAATACCCTAACAACATGTAGGTCTAGGGTTTTCTCATAAATAAGTCAAAAATAGGTCACATATAGTAGATCAATGTTCATTCACATAGGCACATATCTCTTAGACTTAGGCAAGTCTATTCCCAAAAATTCATATAATTTTTTATTATTATGAAACTAACATACCACACAGGATGTAAATAGGTGACCTACTATCCAAGGAACTAGACTATTATGAAGGAGGTGTTCTAAGACTTGTTTCTCATTTGTGACATTCTAATCAACTTCTACACCAGTTTCCATCCTCTTATTTATCTATCTTAGTTAGTTTATAGATAAGTACATACTTCATTTCTATTTTTATAATAATCAATTAGGTCAATTATTGTACAAATTACTGGATGTATTTATTTCATATTTATTCCCTTATTTACTATGGTAGCCCTTTAATAACCCAGGGTTTACATTACATTCCTTAAATAACTTAAATGTTTAATCAAAGATAATATGTCATTAATAATAGTTGATAGAAAATAAACATGATTAATAAATATAACTAAGCTAATTCAAGGGGGAAAAATCCACATCTATGAAATAAGAGTATAATTTTCAATATGATGATAAAATAATAACCAATTCCTCCTATATATACTCTATTTAGACATGTTTAATCCATAGGTTGACCTCTATAAGAACATAGAGAAATGTAATACAATAATATAAGAGGTATGTAAACTAAAATTTAGACACACATATCCCTATTTACACCATAGGTTAATGGTGTAACATTTACCTCCCATTGAGAAAAATATGTTACATATTCACAGTGCAGATTCTTCCATTTGATAAAATACTCTTTAATCATTCTAATCCTTAGTTGTTTAATTTATATTTAAAGGATATATTTAAGACCTAGAATAACTATACCTTCCTCATCCAATTTAGATAACTCAATTTGATTAAAAACTATGTGTCTAATTACCCTATTTAGGTAAAATACATGGAATATTATATGTATGCAAGTGGACTGGGGGAATTTTAGCTTGTAGGCCACACTACCAATTTTATGCTAGATTTGAATAGGGCCATAATACTTAGAAGACAACTTGTTATCACATTTTTTTTTTACTTCAGAGACATATTATTATATGGATATAATCATATAAAATACCAACCACCTATGTCAAAATTCCACTCTTTATGGTGTGGATTTTTTATGCTTCATTCAATTCCTTGAGAAGTATAAATTTTCTCATGAAATTATGAGTAACTCTTATTGATGATGGATATGTCCTAAAACACCTTGAACCTTTGGATAGAAATTAAATGTTGAAGTTATTTTTGAGGGTGATATCATTACAAGTCCATAAAGTGAGACAGTTTAGATGAATTATGAATAAAATTATTATACCATCATTCAACAAGTGGCATCTAATCAACCCATTTATTATCTTTTTTCACAAATAAAACAATCGAAATACCCTTCTAGACATTTTTTAATACCTTTGTTTTTCCGTTAGATCAAGGATGATAGAATTAACTATGAACCAATTGGGTACCAAACATGTAAAACAAATACACCAAAATTTATTAGTAAATATGGGATTTGATCACTTTAAATGATATTTAGAGTGCCATGCAATTTATAAACTATATAGAAAAGTATAAGCTAATTTACAAGAAATAAATTTTTTTGATAAGGAAAAAAATGATCATACTTGGTGAGTCAATCTATAAATATTGTGATAACATTTTTACCTTTAGACAATAGTAACCCAATAATGAAATCCATGGAAGCCTATTCCCAAAGTTGGATAGGGATGGCTAATGGATACGAAAGATTTGTGGTCCTAATGGTTTCACTTTTGTTATATTGACATACCATGAATTCAAACACATATTTATATACACCCACTTTGATTCATTCCAAATATAAATCTTTATTTATTATATCATATGTTTTCAAAAATCTTGAGTGACCTCCTATTAAAGATCTATGAAGTTCCAAAAGGATTTTATGTTTAAGGAGAGAATTATTGTAGAGGTATTTTATATAGGTATACCATAATTAGTTACCCTTCTTTGTAATTTTTTTAGATCCTCTATAACCCTACTAAATATTTTGAATAAAATCATTCATAAAACTATAATTATCTAATTTTGATCTTGATTCCTCTAGCTAATTTGCCTACCAAATGGTCATTGTTCTTAACAATCTCTCAATTGATTCATTTATTTTGGATAGTGCATAACCAACACATTATATTTTTACTTATTACATAATATTTAAAAATCATAGCCTAAAATTTGGCCACTAATTTATTTTATTATTCAAAAGTTAATTGTTCCAAAAAATAGTTGATGTTATCATGATAAGTATTTACCTAAAAGTGATGACCCATCAGATAGGGTCCCTATTTATTGACTACATCAAAAATAACCATCATATATTTATCATAGATTGTATTTAGTGTATTATTTACACATAGTTGGAGATTCTAAAATGAAAGTGATATTCTTTATTTCATGAGTACAGAACCCATACCATATCCTAATGCATCACATTTCATAGAAAATGTTGTAGAAAAATCAAGAGTATTCAAAACTAGAGTGGTGCACATATCTATTTCCAACTATTCAAAAGCTTTGGTATATGTGTTAGTCCACTATAAAGATAATATATTCAACAAGTACATGAGTGTAGATGTGATGCTACCATAATTTTATAAAAACCTATGATAGTAACTAATTAGCCCTACAAAATTCCTAGAGGTTCTTTAGGGTCTTGTAAACTTCCTACTCCATAAATTGTTTGCATATTTTGGTGATAAAATTTCACTCATTAATTTCAATAAATATTAAAAAATTATTTCACATATTAGACACAAAAATCACATTTTGAAGGTTTGTCATAAATGTAATGTTATTCTAGAACTGAGAGTACATTTTTCACATGTTTCAAATGGTATTCCCTATTTTTGTTGTAAATGAAACTGTAATTAAGAAACACCAATACAAACATTCTGAAAAATGGCCTAAAATAAACATTCATCAAACTATTAAATGTAGATGGTGAATTTTTAAGGACAAAATGCATGACCATAAAATCAAAATGGCCTTCATGAGTTATAGAAGATATTTTAGGCATATCTTCTCTATGGATTTAAATCTGATGGCACCATAATGAATATCTAAATTAGTAAATAAACACCATGAAATTCATCTATAAAGACATAAATTAAGAGAATAGTAAACTTACCTTTGATGGTGTATTTTTTGAGTTCTCTATAGTTTTGGCACATCTTGCAAGTGTCACGCTTATTCTACACTATGACTATTGGGGACAAATATTCTCTTTCACTATGATAGATGATTCATACCTCTAAAATATCCTATACCATATTTTTAGTTTCACTTTTATAGGAATAGTGATCCTTGTAAGGTCTAATGTTGGGTGGATTAACTACACAAAGTAGTTTTATGGCATGATCATGTGCTAGACTTGGTGGATGTCCTTTAGGCATGTCATCAAACATAACAAAATGGTTATTTAACAACATTTGTAAATTATGTTAGTTAGGATCCTTGGTTGGTTGAACCTCTATGGAAAAGAATAATGCCATATATAAATCAACACATTTTTTGAGATTCTTCATCATCTGATGATAAGTAACTAGTTATGTAAATTTAACCCATAGTCCATGAAATTCAAATGTCTTGCCTTCTAAATGAAAATAAATGCATAGTTTGTATGAATTCATCTCCATAGTTCCCAAAGTGGTGAGCCATTACAATCCAAAAATAATGTCATTCCCCATAGGAATAAAAACATATGATAATCCAATATTTAGTATCCCATAGTAAATTTAATACTATGTAATTTTAAAGAATAGTTGATGGTACCATCATTTGCAATAATGACCTAAAATTCTAGATCTAGGTGAGATATAAAATTCAAATGAGTAGCCAAATTAATATTGATGATGTCATGTGTACTCCCAAAGTCAATAAACATAATCAGCTTATATTTATTAAGAAAACCCACCACCTGATGATTTTGAAGAATCTAATACCTAAATGTGTATGACATGAAATAGTAGGTTTAGAGTATTTAGATTCATCTTTAGGTTTATCTGAACATAAAGTTAAGACCTTATCATCTTCATCATCTGCATTACCACCATCAATGTAAAATAACCTATTTTTAATAAAATTGTGTCTTTTGTTTCATTTTATATCACATACAAAATAAAAGCATTTTTAAAAAAAAAATTAAAAAAATTGAGGGGTCAATCTTGTAGGTTGATGAAATGGTAGTGATCGAAAGTGTGTTCATAGACATTATTGAAAGGTCTTTATTTTATTATCTCTTTTTACTTTAGCATGCATGAACATGGGGTGGATTTAGATACTAAATGATGACTAAACATGTGAACCTAAAATTAGATTTTATATTTGAGGCCACCCAAAAATAATTCAGTCAAATTTTCCTTAATGATGTCCACCACATGCAAAGAGAGATTTTGAAATTGATGAATATAATCATTTTCAATCCATATTCGACATAGTTTGGATAGTTAGTTTTAGTATTTTTTCAGACATTATTATAATTTTAGAGTTACAACTCCTTATAAAATATAAACCAAGA
>JARHVA010005813.1:112500-162500 GCA_037957365.1 Torreya grandis | reverse complement strand
TTTAAGGGTGATATAACCATTTATAAGGTAATTATTTATATTTACATATCTTTGGTTGTACTAAATTTACCTTAAGTTTCAAACGTAAATATGATCATTTATCAAGGTCATCTCATTATTTCATAGGTCTTTATCATTATTTCCTAGTTCTTTGGACATTTTCATGCTATCACCATTTCTCATGGTGATCTTGTCATTTTTAGGGTGATATTACTATTTAATATGGCATTATCATCATTTTCAACACTTTCCCATTATCTGGGTCAACTCCACCCAAATATGAATTCTCTTTGTTTTGGTATTTCCAATCTACTTTGGTGATATCATTGATTTGTTTATGATATCACCAATTTGATGGTTATGTCATTGTATTATTAGCAATATCATTTTTTGCATATGTGATATCAACATTTATTAGTAGTTTTTAAAATGATTATTTCACTATAATTCCTTCTTCTACCTAATATTAAATGTATTAAATCTAAAAAAGATAAAAAATCAAACGTACTTACCAAATTCCTACTCATGGATGGTTATTTGTACTCGTGAACTTGCTCCCTAAGATGCCTCTATCATAGAATGTCTATCATTTCACTCAAATCTCTCACATCTAAAACCAAAGCACAAAATTTCAATAAGGGAAGGTTAAAATGAACCATTTTCAGCTTGATGGGCAAGTTTATAGCTCTAAATTTGAATTTTTACCCCCACCTCCCATTGCATCATTCCTCTTGTTTAAAGGCCTATTTGTTGCTCCATGCTCTATTTATCCACCATTTTATTCTAGTTTCTATATTTATTAGCCTTTTATACCATGTAACATATTTTTTATTCCTTTCAAGGGATAGTCCATAAAAAAAATTCATCCAATCCTTTGATCGGGCATTCTAAGTATCCTAAACATCATTTTGGGCATTGTTGTGAACTTGTTTTACAGAAAATTGAACAAGTATAAAATAAAAATGAATATATATTTTATCAATCATTATATAATAATTTTAATAAAATTATTATTCTTTGAAAATGTATTACTTCATCTGTGTCTCACAATTCTCTTTCAATCGAGGGAAAAATATAGACACTCCAAATTCATCACTTTTGAATGGAATTTGTAATCAAAATGACTTTTTATAACAATGAATAATAAGGTCAAAAATCATTAAAGTGTCCATATTAGATTATCTAAATGACATGCATATTTTGAAATGAATTAGGGCATCCCTTAGTGTATAAATACATTGTATCCAATTTAAATCTATGGTTAATTAATTTCAAGTCAAATTACTACATTGTAATTGACATTCTGACCTAATAAGGTTGAAAAATCACTCAAATTTTAATATTTAATAAACCATACAAAATATGATTAATATTAATTAATTAATAAAAAAATCAAATGGCTAAATAAAAAATCCATGAATGTTGGCTAGATTGATCATTATCCAAATTTAAAAATTCGACAAATATCCTCATCATGACATCATCATGGCATGATAGGCTAGCTTTCCAAACTTTCAAAATATCAACATAAATGGAATAAAATATCAGAAATGCAACGCATGCTCACTTAAGATAAAATCTATCACAAATATTAATTACCTTTAACACCCAAATTATACTAAACATCACCCATTTATCTATATTAACATCTAATAGATTAAATAATTATGATAAATATATAAATAGAATGATCACCTTCTACTCTTATCATGATTTTTTGTGAAAACATACTCTATTGAAATCAAACAAAATATTCACCATTTATTTTAATTAGATAGTAAAATTCACAAGTATATGGGAGATGCCATATACATGATGTTGAAACATTGAAAAAGATATCATACCCTACAATCGATGATCATCACATATACATATGTCTTATAAAGTGATATCCACATAAAAGTTATGATCATATTTAGTTCATCTTCCATTTGCTAGTTTATTTCTTCTTAGTCCTTGCTCAATCTGAGGATAATGCATAGTATTTTATTATTCTTATTGATTTCATTTTTTATTTCATGACTAATAATAACTATCCACATTTATGCTCATATGTTTACATAAAAATTAGCCCTCCTATATTTCCATTCACCATGATTACCATGCATACCCAATTCCTTTGTAAGGCATGCCCACTATTTTATCATATCAAATGATCTCTAGTGATTTCACATGTGGGATTTATGAGGATGGTGTTATCATAATCCAATCTCTTCAAACATGGGTATGATCATCTATAACATGAGGTATTGTCATTGGTCTATGCATGCAGAACCTCTCATATATATGATATGAGAAATAATGATAGGGCCAATTTTCTACTCATGTTGACTCAAAATGTTGTAATAATCATGTAATACATTCACCCATATAAAATAATTTTCCTTATCTATCATTAATAAACACTTATCTCTGATATTCATAAGAATGAACCCATTATACTAATAACAAAACACTCATGTAGTTATAAGGTTGATTAGAGTCTTTCATAAATCTAAAATGCTTGAGATATACACTTAAAATAATTATATGATTAGATTATGTTCATCATACCTATATAATCCAATATCCTATCAAAATATCTCTTATTTCTAATTAATAGTATATTGTTTATCTAACACCATAGGTGTGACCATAATAGGTAGCCCCATGATTATATGAATGGCTTTCAATGTGATGGCTATCTTAATGGTATTCCCATCCATCATCTAGAAATTTTAGCATTCCTCTCCCATTTATATAAGAATTTTAAAACAAAATTTAATATGGGTGGAACAAAACACATTTTTATGATCCCTCCAAGGCTTATTGTGTTGAGCTAGCATAAATCTACCATAGATAGTTTATCCAAAATATTTGGTACCTAAATAACATCATTATACCACCAATATCTTTCCCCTCTCTAAAATATCAAACAACAATTCACCAATATATTTTTATTAAAAAATATTAAATAAAAACTATAAATAAATGAAAATAGAAAAAGTAAAATTTTTCTTAGTTTTTATACTACACTAACCAAGTACTAAATGGTAACAACCATGTGTACTTTTCATAGTAAGCCAACCATAATAAACACTATCAGTAAAGGAAAACATTTAATTTCATTAACCATACCATACGATATCATACATCTATTTTTATTACTTCATCATCAACACCTTATAGTACCGAAAATGATCAACATTTTTACTACATTAGCCTAGTGTTTTTTATTAAGAAAGTAGGAGAAATGGGTCTTGGGATAAGTATAGAGCTACCCAATAGTAAAAATGTCTCAAACAAGATAGGATTAATACACTAATAGAGGATACATAGCACTATAATAGTAGACATAATAGAAATAAAATTAATAGAACATAGAAAAGAGTAGAAACTATTAGTCATCCCATATTTAGCCAAAAAAATCAATAATTATTTTATAGTCATGAAGGATATCCACTCCAACATTTTTGATCTTATTATCAAAGTAATTAACCATAGGAAAAACTAAATTCATATTAAGAAGAGCCTTGGCCACATATTTTACCATAATCCTCCATTTTTTGTTCATTTTCTCCATCTTGGTCTTGATCACCTCAAGCTCTTCCACCTTCTTGGTGCACAGTGAGTAGGTATTTTATTTATTATAAATTTATAATTCCACAAAATAATCATATATATCCTCTAAGTAGGGTTCATTCATCTCATGAAAGTAGATTGTTCCTTTTATCTCATGTTCTAACTCAGTAGGGGTTTCATCAACATCTTTCCTAGAGTTATCTTGTAAAAAATCGAAATCTTCAAATCTATCAATGTTTTGGGGGTTAGTGGAAGGGATACTAACAATCTAGTTATATATGTGAATACCATAACTCCCCCCTTACCATCCTCTACTATTTTAAGATCCAGGGTAAAAATATTTTCTAAATCCATAACACCAATATTGTCCTCAATCCCAGTGCCTACCTTCTTAGGCTAAATATTGACCTCTTTTTCATTAGCCTTTTGGTTTCTCTTAATGGAAATATTCCCAAATCCCCAACTAGGAGTGATATACTTACCACTATGAGTTAAAGGGGAAGGGGAGTGGGGCTCAATAGGAGGGGTCTCAGTCAAGATGCCATAATCAATAGTAATATGTCCCCCCAACAAAATTTTGGGGTTTTGGGAGCCCTAGGAATTTCTTTCCTTTACTTTTACTAAGAGGAGATTATTTGGTTAGGTGATCTTCCAACAAGTGTATTTGAATTGGATTAGGGGGATAGAAGTCCAAATGGAAGTGATAGAATCTCATAATAAGGCCTTGATGCATGGGAATGGGGTGATTAACAGTGTTTTTGGCCCAAATATCCTTAGCTAACTTGATTGAATTATCCAAGGAAGATAAAATAAATGAAGGAAAAATAATTTATAGCCTATCTAAAATGATTGAGTAAAGAAAAATGGTATTGTTAGAAAACCTTATACCTACCTTAAAGGGTGAAGTATTTCATTATCACGAGATAAATTTCTCCCCATGAAACTATTAGCTTCTCCCTTTAAAATCCCCCATGAAATTTCTCATCTAGCTCACCTTCTTTGAATAAAATCCTCCTTTTCATTCAACTATCCATCCCATCATCCTACCTATCAACCACATGTCTCTTCTTCCTCAATTTAGGCTAAACTATCATCCATTCAGTATGTCTCATTCTAAATAGATTCTTCAACTTCTAAATAGATCTATACTTTGACCAAATATTTTTCACATTCTCTATAGGTGCTTAGGGAGCTTTAGATGTTTCTTAGTCAGATTTTTATGGACTAAAGAGCTATGCACAATCTAAATGTAACATAATATAATAAGTTTGGTAGTATAGTCCTAAAATTAGAACAATCCATACCATAATCATTTGAAGTCATTTCACTAATCAAAGGATAGTTCCCACCTCCATTCAATCCAAGAAATAAAGAGGAAAATATCCCATATAACTTAATCCACTTATGTTCTTCCATCTTTGTTTAAAATAATTTGAATGCCATTCGGCAGTGTGGGCAAATTTCTCTAGCACTATCAACAATTATTGGTGTTCCCTATATTTTCCATTGTATCCATGACTACATTACCCTCCCTATAAATATGGGTGACCTTATGCTCCTCCTCCATGGTTTTAACAAGAATCTAAATATATCTAACTATGTTAGCCAACTTCTAGCCTATGCCTGTTGAACCAAGGATAACATTAGCTATTATTTGAGAATCCCCCTCGACATGATGTTTTTGAATGTTCAAATAAATTACAAATTTGATACCCCATAACATGGCTTGGGCTTTTTCCTCATTTTTTATTTTGATACTAATCACCTCACATAGGCTACCGCAAACATAATTTTAATTTGATAATGCCTCCTCCACTATCCACTCCGAGGTATCATTTGGTTTCCCCATCAAAGTTGAGATTATGCCATCCTTCTTGAGGAAATGACCATTTAGTATTAACTCTAGAAATATTTTTATAATTATCAATTTGGAATATTTTTGGATTGATAGTCCATTATTCCATTAAATTTTGGATTTTTCATCTTAGAGGGTTCTCCATAGCTTTGAATTTGCAAGCATTGATATTTTTAGATAGAAGCTTGAAGAATGATAGAAACAACTCTAAAGCAGTTTTATATTTGTCCCTAAATATATTTTTTATGTTATTTCCACAAGCTCAAGGTAAGTTGAGGGGAAATTTGTATCCAAGCCCCTTTTGTATAAGTAAATAAGGTCTAAAAGAGGGTCTCCAAGTTGTGACCAAGCCCTCCACCTTCTCATTAAAAACCTAGTTCAAGTTTAGTCTCTGTATTGTGAGAGTCTAGACCTCTTACGAAAAATTGTAATGCAACATGATGTGGGTGGATGTTTCATCTTACTCTCCATAAAGAATGCATATGTTTTGTATTTGGAATCCTCTCTTCAAATTATCAATGGTCAATATTTTTTTGTGCATTAGAATCCACCAAAATAAATTGATTTTTAGAATGAGTTTAGGAAGGCAAACCTTCCACCATAGTTTTTCCTCACCCATATGTAAGAGTAGCCCATAAGCACTCTATACCATAACCATTCCTTTTTCATCCTTCTCTAATATCAATTTATCTTGTTTAGTAAAAATGGATAGCCTAAATTTAGTCAACTCCCCTTATAGTTTCATAATAGACTCTAAGTTCTCCTCTAGGCCAGAGACAATCCAAAATAATCTTCCAGTTCGTGGATCCCTCATTTATGTTAATGTTATTAGCTACTTTATAAATAAATAAAATTTAAACTAGAAATTTTACTCTAAAGAGGATGGTTAGTATGGTGTTAGTTCCAAAATGAAAACAAAATGAAAGAAACACACTAACTAGCATAACATCTCTAGGCCTAAACACTCGGGAGAGATTAATTTAAAAAATGTTAATAAAACACACACATATAATGAAAAAATAACCTTCTTTTATCTTACTTAGATGCTCCAAAATGCTTGTTGTAGTGGCTTGCTCAGTTTGTGCTCATGAAGTCCTCATCAATGGAATCTTGGCTACCTCATCTTTACTTGGCACTTTTGGTTTGTGGCTTGGCTTGACTTCGAATCAATTTGGCATGGTAACACTAATTATAATCCCTTCTTGAAGATATTTATGGGTTATAAATTTTTACCAAAATATCTTATAAATGATGTTCATGGCCTCTCTATTTATATATTTTTGAGATTGATCAAAATCAACCTGAACCATCCATCTCAATATTGAGATGTACAGCGAAGGATTAATCTAATTATGTAATTAAAATACATAAATAGGCTCATCAATATTTGGGATATAGGAGTAATTAAGAGGCATGGAGGGCTTTTATTAGGCATGAAGGGCATGAATCCTGATATTTATGGCATTTATGGCCTAGGGATGTGTTCCTAAGAAATGAGGTCACCTAATGATGTAGATATTCAATATTCATTTTCAAAAAAAATTATTCAATAAGTTTTGATGAAATTATTAATTAGTCTCTAACTCGTATTAATTATCTCTAAGTATGAATAAGCACTTTGTGCACACATTACTCAAATTGATCAAAATGCCATTTTATTGGTCAAAAATTTGGCTAGATTGGAATTGGAAGGCAATGTCAGATGTGTTGGATCCATTAACCCATTTAGGATGTTATTAACAAAAAATAGAAAATTCACGTGTCTTGTGAAAAATATTTGATATGAAAGAGAAATATAGAGCACCCATGTGCAAAATTAGAATTTTGACTCAAAATAATTTGATCAAAGTTAGCTAGCCCATAAATTGCATTACCCCATTTAGTGATACCCTGGCTAAAATTGGCACTTGAATATGTCAATTTCACATCATTTAGTGTTTTTCAGTATTTTTAAGCCAAATTGTATATTTTGGGTAGAAATTGGTCAAAGGCCTAGTTGGAGGTTATCAGTGGCTAGTGTTATGTGTCTATAGTTTTCCCCTATTTGGGAAGATGTTTTAAACTATAAACAAAGCAATGTCTTCTCAAATAATTAGAGATGGTCTATATTCCAAGAAGAAGATGATGACTAAATAAAAAATCTCCAAATGGTTTTGGGAAGCCTATGATGATGCCCCCTTAAGGGAGTGGTCGTCACATTTGTTAATGGACAATCCCTTGAAAAGAAATAAGAATGAAGGTGGAATTAACCCATGGTTGAGATTAATCCAAATGAGAAGATGCTTGCATGAATTCATGTAAAAAAGATGCTTATTTTCCCATAGTTATAATTAGGAATAAAATTCAAAATAATGATTTTCCCATAGGTGGTTGTAATCTTTAAGAGGACCTAGATTGGCTAAAGATGATTGTGCCCTAGTTAGGGATGATTAGCAAGCATAAATCAAGGATATAACCTAGAATATAGATTAAAGAGGAGGTGAAAAGTGATGAAATAGATGAATAGAAGAATAAGATTGATCAATAGAATTATTTAGTTGTACCTATTAATGAGGAGATGCTCATCTTGATTAACAATGATACAACTAGAATGGTCAAGTGAGTTATATTGATCAAGGGTGGGATCAAAGGATTTACCAAGGTGGCAAGGAGAAAATTTTGTATCTCCATTAATTATAGACCTTCTTAAAGCTAAAGTTTTCTATAGCATGTGATGATAGGAATCATGATATAACACCATGAATAACTGGCTAAAATATGCATAAGGACTAACTCCTGATATCCAATAAACACTCAAAAATAATGTGCCAATGATAAAAACCATGATGATAATGTTTAGGTATGAATATGGATAGAATCAAGAATAATGTGCTTGAGAAATCACCTAATGAATGTATATATACTGAGTCAAGGAAATAATACTAAAAGAAAACAAATAAACAAGTGAAGAAGAAAACAAACAAATAGAAAAACAAACAAACAAACAAAAATCCTAAAAACAAAAGAAAAAAAAGATTCCTAACAATGATAATGCCCCAATAAGGTAGATCGAGGATAATTAACTAGGCTTAAATAGGACAAATGTTTTTGGATTTTGAAATATCATGAATGTTTTTGGCATTTTGATGTATTTTAACTCTATGGATAATGGTAAGATACCTAGTTTCAAAATCAAAAGAGTGTTTGGCTTAGGTTGCTCACAAAATGGTGAGAGCGTATGGAAAGGGAGATTGAGGTAACCTCAACATGAATTGAGAATGACCCACATAGTTATGAAATGATCTTAAGTCATAGTAATTCCATCCATAAAAAATTAAGGAAAAACCAACTAGGTACCAACAAGTTCTTAAATGTAGCAAATGGCCAATCAAATGAAAAAATTGATGGCAAAGTGATACGACAATGCATGATAAACAAATGTTATCCCTAGTTTTCCCATCGGTAGTTATAACTATTATACAATGACATAGGTCAATGATACTAATTTTTCCATAGCTAGTTATAATTATTAGCAAGACTAGTGAAACACTAATTTGCCTATAGGTGGTTATAATCAAGATCACATAAACAAACTTGATATAGGATGGAAAATGAAAGATACCTTGCCAGATCAACTATCAAACTAATTTAATAGACTATCATTGTAAACATATATTAGATTGATTATTGAAACTTGATCATAATCTCCCATGAAAAGGTATTAGAAGAACAAAATTAACCAAGATCAAAACAAGATTGGGTAGGATGACTAAAAATAGGCTTTGGTCTAGATATTAATAGAATGATAAGATTAATAAAATGGTAAGAGGGTTTTTCCAAAAGTGATGGGGTGAATGTCAGGATAAAAGAAAATAAAAAAATGATATGTAATAATCTTAATGTAATGATAATGTGAAACAATATGGTACATGTCATTGGCCTAGGTGTGGTTTTTGATTCTATTTTTCTTATTGATGGGGAGATGTACATCTTAATCAACAAATGATACAAAGATAATATTTGATTATGTTCATTTCTATCTCACACCTCATTTTAATATTTTATCTATAAAAAATGGCCTATAAATTAGGTTTTTAACAATGCTTTTGTGATCTTCATTGATTGTTGATTCTGATTCCTTCAAACATCAAGACAAAGTATCTTTGTAGCCTCTACAAAGGAAAGTGAAACCATGGATGGTAAATAAGGACACATAATATATGGTATATTTGTTTGTGAAATGGAATGGTAGATGATAATGGAATGTGGAATGGTTGGGAAATAAATAAATATTCGGACTTTTAGTCACACGTAATATTTTTGATGCTATATTTAACATAAATTTGGTTTTTCCAAGGCTGAAGAATTGTTATCTCAATAAGACCACCATATTTTATATTATTCAACCTTTAGAGTAGCTACCATATGATTATGCTATATATTGGAAACTATTTTGATTTTATCTTTGATTTTATCTTCATCAAGTAGTGAAGAACTTTTGTGCTCAGCTATTAGTACCTCAAAGAGGTTTTTACCAATTAAGTTGTCTTGATTTTCTCATAGCACCTTTGAGAAGGTTTCACTAACGAATGTTTAATTTTGACTTTGATTTTCTTCTAGTGCTTTTTAAAATGTTTCACTAGAAGACACTAAGTTATAACTTTGATTATATCCTAGAACCTCTGAAAAGGTTTCACTAGGAGATTACTCTTATGCTTCATGAATATGGTATTGGCCTCCTTTCTCTTCTTTAAATGCTATGTCACCATGGATGTAACTCAATAAAGTGTGATTCTATTTATCCTAATTGAAAATTATAGGAGATAAAATGTCAATGATATGTCTATTTTAGTTGCTGGTAATGACCTATGGAACGTTGATGGAATGGGGAGAGGTTGTATAATCCTCATATAAGATACTAGTATAACTTGTGTTTAAATTGAAGTACTCATTCTCAAAAACTATAAAAAGATCACAAATGTATTAAAATTTATCTTCAAGGCATGCATAACCAATTTTGCAACAACCATGAATATATTCTTCTTTTGAATCTAATATTAACTCAAGGGACTCTGAATCTGATGTTGAGACTGATGTGGACTCAAATATAGATGATAAATCTAATGTTAGTTTAAAAATAGAACCTGACTCTAATTTTGATTCTTCATCTGATGGGTACTATATTATGATGATGTCTTGTTGAATTCTTGGTATTGGATAAGTAACAAACTATACCGACATGATGGGCTCTAAAAATATTGGTTTATTAGAGTGGGACTCCTTCAAGATGGCAAAAGGGTTGAGAGATAACTCTTCAAAGACTAGATCTTTAAAAATAGGCACATGGATGAGGTAATGATTTGCCCAAAGGTAGTTATAATCATTAACAAGTGACTCAATAAACACTGGCTTGTTAGCTTGAGACTCCTTGATAGATAGTATACGATCAATAGGCAATTCATAATAGGTTAACTTATCACAAATGGTTGGTTCAACAAAAACATATGAATTTGGTTGTTATTTTGGTATTAGTTTCCAATGAGTTAAAAGATACCAATTTTAAACATAGATTTGTCTTTGAATGATTGGATGGATTGAGGTTTGGATGGGATTGGTACTTGATGAGGAATAGGTTGTAGTTAGATAATGGAAGGGATTTTAGGAATATGATTGCTCACATGAGCCAAAGGATAAAGTCCTGAGATGGTAATGATAGGGTATTTTGGGGATTGATTTCCCACACAAGCCAAAGGACTAGGTCTTGGAATGATGAAGGGGCATTGTGGAGCTTGATTTCTCACACAAGTCAAAGGATGAGGTCTTGGTGTAAAAATGGTTTAGCATTGTAGAACCTAATTGCTCACACAAACCAAAGGATGAGGTCTTGGTATGGGAATCGTACAATATTGTGGTCCTAGAATAGAAATATTATGATGTGGTGGAGCCTGATTACTCACATAATCTAAACCATCCAAGTATTTCTATAAACCATATCATCACATTTTTGAGCTAGATCATAAGCTGGTTCTTGACTATGTTCCATGTACTAATTATCATAAAGAGTGTATGGATTCATATCCCAAACAACATTATTTGTAGTTGGGTTTTCAAATTTGTCTTCACAAGCCTCTTCATACCAATCAAGGTCTCGAGTTGTATCATAATTTGTTTCATGACTTTGTTTTCATGAATGATTAATATTAGGTAGATAGAAATCTATCTCACAAACTATATTAACATCATTAGGGTTTTGACTAAAGCCATAAAAGTCATTTTATGTGGACATTATATCATAAGTTGGATTGTAAGTGACTCCACCATATTATATCTAGACATATCCACATAAATGATGAAAGATCTAAAACAAAAAGGCCTAGTGTTCCACAAACAATAAAAAACTATGTCCAATGGACAAATGGTTTAAGCTTGGCCTAACTTGGTCAAAATTTGGAGATGTATCTCTAATGTAGTCTAAAAATGGATTTGTTTCTCTAAAATGATTTGTACGAAGACTTGGCACAAAATAACCTAATATCAAATGTCTAATGTCAAATGTCATACACATAAAAGGTCAAGCATCTGAATAAAAATTGGCATGTCAAAGGTCTAGGTCAAAGTGTTCCAAAAAAGGTCTAAACTAATAAAGGGAAAAGATGAGTTACTAGATATTATGTCCAAACACAGATTCAAAAGTTAGGCTTAAACAAATAGGTATGTCCTAGGACTTTTGGCCAAACAGTACCAAAATTTAGACTTAAAACAAAGGCTGATGTAATCTGATTTAATGTAACAAGTTTGAAAATAATTTTGACATAGATGCAACACACAGAATAAAACATAAACATGATCAGTTGGCATAATGCATAAAACAAAAGACTCTTTGAAGAAAGATTATGATTTTACAAATAAAGGCATGAACAATGATAAGGATAGGTACATAATAAACAAATCATCAATAGTTTTCAAATTTGGGTAATCGATTAACTAAAGTTATGCAACCCAAAAGAGAAAAATCTATGTATCAACCCCATGAATTAAAGCTTCAACAAAAATCAATCAATGTTTAGATCTAAACTTGACAAGGCTAATTCAAAACTCAATGATGTAAACTAATATTTGACCAAACAAGCTAGACAAGATTGGGCAACATGATGGCATAAGACAAACGTCCAAATGGTAGACATGACATGGTTTGAAATAAATTGTTTTGATACAATGTTAAACAAGTATTGAAACAAATCGAGTAGCATAATGACGTAAACATACTTTAATAATGTGGTCAATGTTATGTTTCAAAGACTCAAAAGGCTCAAAATGTTTTGACATGATTTAGACAACATAACACTACCCTCCTCAACTCAAATGGCACACAAACAAATAAATTTTAAAATTTTCAAGGCACAAGTGTGATGTAAAATGGCTATCATAATGCCTCTTTATAAAATTGTGTAATGTATAGACAAATTGGTTTTGGCATGAATTTATGAAGAAAAAAACATGTTTTAGTATCAAAACATACCAAATAAGAAAATGATCCAAAAATACACTAATTATAATCATCAAAATCTTAGCAAGGGTATAACATGTGGGGTTGACTAAACTATCAAGTTTCCAATGTCTTTAGGGGAATCATTTTCACAATGAATTTCATGTCAAAAAATGTAAAACACATTCATGTAAATTGGGTGATTGTAACATTAGCTAGTTATAAAAATGTCTAGTCCTTTTTACAACCACTACATCCTGTTGTTTGATCAGTATAGTCTAATGTCCAAATGCAGATACATCCCATGTGTAACTATAATTAGGATAAAGTGAATTCAATGTAGGGATATGAAACCCTAGGTTAGATAATCCCTAAAGAACTCATGGGAGGTAATTATGTCCCCCTTGCAAGCTAAGTTTACATAAAAAATAAAAGACTAAGAGAAAGACTTTAGGGTCAGTTTCAAGGTCACCCAAACTCTGACAATTTTTGGGGGAGTGCTTTAGATGACATTCTTTCTAAGCTTTGGACTAGTCATTTTTAAATAGGAATGGCACTTCTGTATCGAATGGTTCCATAAATGGGATAAACAAAAGAGCATACATGTGGCATCCCTCTTTTTTCCAAACAAAATCTAACTTAAAAAACTAATTGAACACAAAAAACATGGAAAGTTGAGTTATTTTTAAGCCCAAATTTGAAAAATGAGATGGTTTTAATTTGAGCCCTTGGTCTTAGTTGCAAAATTTGAATCCATTCAACATAAACATCTAAAAAAAAATTTAAACACCAAAATAAGGTTCCTAAGTGATTTTTAAGCATGAAAAAGGTGATCTAAACATGTTTTTTAAAAATGTGAAGCCTTTTCCTACAAAAACAATGTTAGCATATCCTTTAACCTTGAAGTTATTTTATGTTTGAAACAATAAAATTTAGGAAAATAGCTATTGGGTCTGTGTTTTAAGAAAAACATAGTGACCAATGTCGATTATATAACTAATGATGATTACATTTTCTAGCCATTGATGGTTATCTAACTTACATCAGTTATACCAATGTGATAGATGACATGTATACAACTGATATCTATTTTACCAACTAATGTCAGTTAAGCTATCCAATAGATATGGGTCTTACTAGCTAATGTGGGTTACTTTATAAACCCATAACAAAGAAAAAATGGAAAAATAAAGATAAAAAATCAATTTTCAAGAGTTTTAATGGTCCAAATAAATATTTTAAATTTGAAAAATAATCTTCATGTGTGGGATGCATATAGTCCCATCAAGCGTGCCATATGTGAACTAGGAATTTGACTCAAGAGAGGATGGTTAGTATGGTGTTAGTTCCAAAATGAAAACAAAATGAAAGAAACACACTAACTAGTATAACATCTCTAGGCCTAGACACTAGGGAGAGCCTAGTTAACAAACATGAATAAAACACACAAATAAAATACAAAATAAAACTTCTTTTACCTTCCTTAAATGCTCCAAAATGCTTATTATAGTGGCTTTCTTGGTTTGTGATCATGAAGTCCTCATCAATGGAAGATTGGCTACCTCCATCTCTCCTTGGCACCTTTGGGTTATGGCTAGGCTTGGATTATAATCAATTTCGAATGGTAACCCTAATTGAAATCGAATATTGAAGATATTTGTGTATTATAGCTTTGAACAAAAATAGCTTAGAAATGATGTTCATAGCCTCTGTATTTATAGATTTTTAATATTGATCAGAATCAACCTAAACCATCCATCTCAAGATTGAGATGTATGGCTAAGGATTAATCAAATTATGTAATTAAATTCTATAAATAGGCTCATCAATATTTAGGATAGAGGAGTAATTAAGAGGCATGGAGGGCTTTGATTTGGCATGGAAGGTATGAATCTTGATATTTATGGCATTTGTGGCCTATGGATGTGTTCCTAAGAAATGAGGTCACCTAATGATGTAAATATTACATATTCATTTATAAAATAAATTATTCAACAAGTTTAAATGGAATTCTTAATTAGGCTCTGACTTGGATTAATTAGCTCTAATTATGATTAAGCTCTTTGTGCATAAATTACTCAAATTAATTAGAATGTGTTATTATCAGTCTAAAATTTGACTAGATTAGAATTGGAAGGCAATGTCAAATGCATTAGTTCCATTATCCTATTTAGGGTCTTATTAACAACAAATAACAAAGGCACGTGACTTGTGTAAAATATTTGATAGGAAAGAGCAAACTAGAGCACCTAGGTGTAAAATTGGCATTTTGAATCAAAATGATCTGATCAATGTTAGCTAGTCATAGATTGTATTACCCCATTTAGTCATACCGTAGCAAAAATTCACACTTGAATATGTCAGTTTCACATCATTTAGTGTTTTTAGTGTTTTTGGGCCAAATTATGCATTTTGGATACAAATTGGTGAAAAGCCTATTTGGAGGTTATCTGTGGCTAGTTTTATGTGTCTATAGTTTGCCCCTATTTGGGAAGATGCTAAAAATTGTAGGCAAAACAATATCTTCTCCAATAATGAGAGATGGTTTGTATGCCAAGAAAAAGATGATGAGTGAAGAACAAAGCTTTAAATAGTTTTGGAAATCCTATGATGATCCCCTCTTAAGGGAGTGGTCATCACATTTGTTGATGGATGGTCCCTCAAAAAGAAACAAGAATAAAGGTGGAACTAACCCATGGTTGAGATTAATCCAAATGAGAAAATACTTGCATGCATTGATTTAAAAAGGATGCTGATTTGCATAAAGGTAGTTATAATCAAGAATAAAATTCAAAATAGTGATTTGTCTATAGGTAATTATAATAATTAAGAGGACCTATATTGGTTAAAAATGATTGTGCCCCAATTAGGGTTGATTAGCTATCATAACTCAAGGATATAACCTAAAATACAAATTAAAGAGGAACAGGTACAAAGTGATAAAATAAATAAATAAAATAATAATATTGATCAATAGGATGATTCATTTATACCTATTAATGAGGAGATGCTCATATTGATTAACAATGATACAACTAAGATGGTCAAATGATTTATATTGATCAAAGGTGGGATAAAAGGATTTGCCAATGTGCCAAGGAGAAACTTCTACATCTGCATTGATTGTAGACCTTCTTGAAGCTAATTTTTACTATAGCATGTGATGGTAATCATCATGATAAAACACCATGAAGACTTGGCCAAAATATGCATAAGGAATAACTCTCAATATCTAATGAACACTCAAAAACAATGCTCAAATGATAAAAACTATGATGACAATATTTATGTATAAATATGAAGAGACTTAAGAATAATGTGCTTGAGGAATCACCCAATGAATGTATATAGATAGAGTCAGGGAAATAGTGTTGAAATCAAAAACATAGGCAAGTGACTAAATAAATAAACAAAAAAATACAAACAAACCAACACCCTAAAATAAATAAATAAACACAAACCCTAAAAAAAAAGCAAAAGAAAGCATTCTAACAATGATAATGCCCCAGTAAGGTAGATCGAGGATAACTAACTAGGCTTGAATAAGAAAAATGTTTTTTGTATTTTGAAATATTATGAATGCTTTTCACATTTTAAGGTATCTTAACTTGATTGATAATCACAAGATACCTGCTCACAAAATTGCAAGAGCATTTGGCTTAGGTTGTTCACAAAAAAATGAGAGTGTATATAATGGGGGATTGAGGTGACCTCAACATGAATTAAGAATGACCCATATAGTCATAAAATGACTTTTAGTCATATTAATTCCATCCACACCAAAGGTGAGGAAAAACCAACTAGGTCCCAGCAAGTTCTCAAATCTAGAAAATGGCCAGACAAATGAAAACAACAATGGAAAAGTGATACAACAATGCTTGATAAACAAATGTTGTCCCTAGTTTCCTTATAGGTGGTTATAACTAGGATACAATGTCATAGGTCAATGATACTAATTTTCCCATAGGTAGTTATAATTAGTATCAATACTAGTGAAACCTTGATTTGCCCATAGGTAGTTATGATCAAGCTCACATAAACAAACCTGATGTAGGATGGAAAATGAAAGATACCTTGCTAGATCAACTATCAAACTAATTTCATAGACTGTCATTATAAATATAGATTAGATTGATTATTGAAACTTGACCAAAATCCCCCCATGATAAGGTGCGGGAAGAACCAAATGAACCAAGATCAAAATGGGATGGGGTAGGATTACTAAAAATAGGCCTTGGTCTAAATAAGAATAGAATGATAGGATGTATAAAATGGTATGAGGATTTTACCTTAAGTGATGGGTTGTATGGTATGATACACAATAATGGCAAAAGAATATGTAACAATGGTAATGGCATGACAATGTGAAATAATATGGTACATGTTATTGGCCTAGATGTGATTTTTTATTTTGTTATTCTTGTTGATGGGAAGATGTATGTCTTAATGAGAAAATGATACAAATATAATATTCAATCATGCTAATTTCTATCAACACCTCATGTTAATAGCTACTCTATCAAAAATAGCCTATAGATTAGGCTATCAAGAATGCTCTTGTGATCTTCATTGATTATTGATTTTGATTCCTTCAAACATCAACATAAGGTGTATTTGTAGCCTCTATAAAGGAAAGTGTAACCATGGATGGTAAATAAGGACAAATAATGGATGGTAGGTTTTTTTGTGAAATGGAATAATAGATGATAATGGAATGTGGCATGGTTGGGAAATAAATGAAGATCAGGACTTTCAGTCACACATAATGTTGTTGATGTTGGATTCAACATATATTTGGTTGTGGTGGGGTTGAAGACTAGTTCTCTTGATAGAACCACCAATTTTTTTTTTAATGTTGAGAGTAGATACCATTTGATTAGCCTATAGATTGGAAACTATTTTGATTTGATATTTGATTTTGTCTTCATCAAGTAGTGAAGAAATTTTGTGCTTAGCTATTATTACCTTAAAGAGGTTTTCACCAATTAATTTATCTTGATTGTCTTGTAGTTCCATTGAGAAGGATTCACTAAGGAATGTTGACTTTTGAATTTTGTTGTCTTTTATTGCTTTCAAAAAAGTTTCACTAGAAAATGCTGAGTTATGACTTTGATTGTATCCTAGTGCCTCTAAAAAGGTTTCACTAGGAGAGAGCTCTTCTACTACATGAATGTGGTCTTGGCCTCCTTGCTCTTCTTCAACTGCTATGTAACCATGGATGTAGTTTAATAATGTTTGATTCTACCGATCCTAATAGAAACTTATGGGAGATAGAATGTCAATGATATTGCTATTTTGGTTGATTGTAATGGCATGTCGAATGGTAATAAAATGGGAAGATGCTATAAAATCCTTATAGAAGATACTAGGATAACTTATGTCGAAGCTGAAGTAAGCATCCTTAGAAACTATTGAAAGATTAAAAATAAATTCAAATTGATCTGTAAAACATGCGTAACCAATGTTGTAGCATCCATGAACAAGTTATTTTGAATCTAATTCTAACTCAAAGGACTCTAAATAGGATGTTGAGACTAATGTGGATTCAGATTTTAATGCTAAATCTGATGTCAATTGAAAAATAGAATGTAAATCTAATTTTTATTCTTCATCTGATGTTTAATTTGTTATAATGATGTCTTGTTGAATGCTTGGTATTAGATAAGTAACAACCTATAATGGTATGATGGGATCCACAAAGATTATTTTGTCAGAGTGGGACTCCTCTACGATGGTAAAAAGGTCAAGAGACACGACCTTAGAGACTGGCTCTTGAAAAACATGCACATGGTTGAGGTATTGATTTGCCCAAAGGTGGTTATAATAATTAAGAAGTGACTCAACAAACACTAGCTTGTCATTTTGAGACCCCTTGATAACTGGTATATGATCAATAGGTGATTCATCATAGGTTGACATGTCACAAATGGTTGGTTCAATGAAAACATATTTGATTGGTTGGTTATTTTGGCCTTAGTTTTTAATGAGCTGGAAGATACCAGTTTTGAACACAGCTTGGTCTTCAAATGATTAGATCGATTGAGGTTTAGATGGGACTGGTACTAGATGAGGAATAACTTGTGGTTGGATAATGGTAGGGCCTTGAGGAGAATGATTACTCAAATGAGAAAAAGGACAAAGTCTTAAGATGGTAACAATAGGGTATTATGGGGATCGATTGCCCACATAAGCCATTGTACTAGGTCTTAGAATGATGAAGGGTCATTATGGAGCTTTATTGATCACATAAGCCAAGGGATGAAGTCTTGGTATATAAATGTTTTGG
Source organism: Torreya grandis (assembly GCA_037957365.1). Lineage (NCBI taxonomy): Eukaryota > Viridiplantae > Streptophyta > Pinopsida > Cupressales > Taxaceae > Torreya > Torreya grandis. Next base: position 143,333 of record JARHVA010005813.1, on the reverse strand, counting down.
CATTATGTAGCCTGATTGCTCATGCAAACAAAAGGATTAGGTCTTGGTATGGGAATAGTGCAATATTTTGATCTTATAATACAAATGGTATGATGTGGTGGAGCCTGATTACTCATATAAATAAAATCATCCAAGTCTTCCTAATAAACCATATCATCCTAGTTGTGAGTTGGATCATAACTTGGTTCTTAACTATGTTCCATATATTGATCATCATAAAGAGGATATGGATTCATATCCAAAACAACATTATCTAGAATTGGGTCTTCAAATTCCTCGTCAAAAGCCTCTTCATACAAATCAAGTTCTTGAGTTGGATTGTAAGTTGTTTCATGACTTTATTCTCATGAATGATTAATATGAGGTAGATATAAATATATCTCACAAACCATATTAGCATCATTAGGGTCTTGACTAAATCCATAAAAGTCATTTTGTGTGACCATTGTATCATAAGTTAGATTGTAAGTGACTCCACCATAAGTGTAGATAGACATATCCATGTAAATGATGAAATCTCTAAAATAAAAAGGTTCTCGAGTTCCACAAACTCTAAAAAACTATTTCCAAAGGATAAATGGTTTAAGCTTGGTCTAATTTGGTCAAAAGGTGGAACCATATCTCTAATGTGGTCTAAAAGTGGAGCTTTATCTCTAAAATGATTTGTGTTAAGACTTCACATAAAATAACCTAACATAAAATGTCTAATGTCAAATGTCATACACATAAAAGGTCAAGCATCTGAATAAAAATTGACATGTCGAAGGTCTAGGTCAAATTGTTCTAAACAAGGTCTAAACTAGGAAAGGGAAAAGTTGAGTTACTAAGTCTTTTATAAAAACATTAAGTCAAAATATAGGCTCAAAAAGTAGGCATGTGCTAGGAATTTTCACCAAATAGTGTCAAAATTTAGAATTAAAACAAAGGATGATGTAATTTTATTTAATCTAAGTAAGTTTAGAAATAACTTTGACATAGACCCGTCACATGAAATCGAACATAAACATGATCTATTGGCACAAGGCATAAGATAAGAGGTTCTTTGAATAAATATTGTGTTTTCCAAAATAAAGGTATGAACAATGATAAGGATAGGTAATGAACAAATAAACTATCAATAGTTTTTAAATTAGGGTAATCAATTAACTAAAGTTATGAAATCCAAAAGATAAAGATCTATGTACTAGCCCTCCTAATTAAGGCTAAAATAAAAATCAATCAATGTTTGGATCCAAAATTGACAAGGATAATTGAAAACTTAATGATGAAAACTATGATTTAACCAAACAAGCTAGACAAGATTGGACAGCATGATGGCATAAGACAAAGGTCCCAATGGTAGAAATGAGATGGTTTGAAACAAATGGTTTTGATACTATGGTAAACAAGTCTTGAAATAAATTAAGTATCCCAATAACATAAACATACTCAAATAATATGGTCAATGTTATGTTTCAAAATCTAAAAAAGCTTAGAATATTTTTACATAATTTGGGTAGCACAACACTACCCTCCTCAACTCAAATGGCACACACACAAATAATTTTAAATTTTTTGAAGACACAAGTGTGGTGTAAAATGGCTAGCATAACACCTTTTTAGACAAAATAGTGATGTATAGAAAAACTAGTTTTGACATGGATTTATGAAGAAATAAACATGTTTTAGTCTCAAAACATACTAAATGAGAAAATGATCCAAAAATACACTAAGTATAATCATCCAAATCCTAGCAAGGGTATGGCATGTGGGGTTGACTAAACTATCAAGTTTCAAATGTCTCTAGGGGAATCAATTGCCCAATGAATTTAATGTCAAACAATGCAAAAGACACACATGAAAATTGGGTAACCATGGTGCTAGCTATTTATAAAATGGTCTAGTATTTTTCACAACCACTACATCCTATTGTTCACTTGATGTAGTGCAATGTCTAAATATAGATACATCCTGTGTGCAACTCCAATTACGAGCAAGCCAAGTTAATGTTGGGAGATGAAACTCTAGGTTAAAGCTTCCATAACTAACTCATGGGAGGTAATGACATCCTCCTCGCAAGCCAAGTTTGCATGAAAATAAAATACTAAGAGAAAGACCTTAGGGTCATTTTCAAGGTCACCCAAAATTTTATGAGTTTTTAGGGAGTGTTTTAGATGACATTATTTCTAAGCCTTGGACTAGTACTTTTGCAATAGGAATGAAACTATTGATTCCAATGGTTCCCTAAAGGGGACAAATGGAAGAGCATACATGCATCATCCCTCTTTTCTCCAAACAAAATATAACTTAAACAACTAATTAAACATAATAATCTTAGAAAGGTGAGTTCATTTTTAGGCCCAAATTTGAAAAATGAGGTGGTATTTATTTTACCCCTTGGTCTTAGTTACAAACTTTGAAAACATTCACCATAAAAATATAAAATTTGTTTTTTGGTAAACAACAAAACAAGGTTCCTAAATAATTTCTAATCATGCAAGAGTTGATATAAACATGTTTTTAACAAATGTCAAGCTTGGCACTACAAAAAAATTGTGATCATGTCCTTTAGCCTTGAAGCTCTTTTAGTTTTCAAATAATGAACTTTAAAAAAAGAGCTCTCAAATTTGTGTTTTAATTAAAACATAGTGACCAACATCGGTTACATAACCAATGATGGCTACATTTTCTAACTAATGATGGTTATCTAACTAACATCAGTTATGCCAATATGACTGATGTATATTTTACCAACTTATGTTATTGTTACTAACTGACGTCGGTTACTGTGTAAACCTCTAACAAATTAAAAATAGAAAAATAAAGTAACAAAATAAATTTGCAAGAGTTTTAATGCTCCAAATGAATATTTTGAACCTAAAAAATGATCTCCTTCATGTGTGGGATGCATCTAGTCCCATCAGGTGTACCATATGTGAACTAAGAATTTGACTCAAGAGATGATGGTTAGTATCGTGTTAGTTCCAAAATAAAAACAAAATGAAAGAAACACACTAACTAGCATAACATCTCTAGGCCTAGACATTAGAGAGAGATTAGTTAACAAACATGAATAAAACACACAACTAAAATGCAAAATAGTCCTTCTTTTATCTTCTCTGGATGCTCCAAAATGTTTGTTGTAGCGGCTTGCTTGATTTTTGCCCATGAAGTCCTCATTAATGGAAGATTGGCTACCTCCATCTCTCCTTGGCACCTTTGGTTTGTGTCTTGGCTTGGAATCAATTTATCATGGTAAAACTAATTTCAATGGCTTATTGAACATACTTTTGCATTATAACTCTTCACCAAAATAGTTTAGAAATGATGTTCATGGCCTCTGCATTTATAGATTTTTGAGATTTATCAGAATCAACCTGAACCATCCATGTCAAGATTAAGATGTGTGGATAAGGATTAATCCAATTATGTAATTAAAATCCATAAATAAGATCATCAATATTTGGGATAGAGGAGCAATTAAGAGGCATAGAGGGAATGAATCCTAATATTTATGACATTTATGGCCTAGGGATGTCTTCCCAAGAAATGAGGTCACTTGATGATGTAGATATTCAATATTCATTTCAAAAAAAAAATTCAATAAGTTTCCATGGAATTATTAATTATTATCTAACTTTGATTAATTATCTCTAAGTATGATTAAGAACTTTGTACACAAATTACTCAAATTGATTAGAATGCCTTGCTATTAGTCCAAAATTTTACTGGATTAGAATTGGAAAGCAACACCAGATGTGTTGGATCCATTATCCCATTTAAGATGTTATTAAAAAAATAACAAATGCATGTGTCTTTTGTAAAATATTTGATAGGAAAGAATAAACTAGAGCACCCAAGTGAAAAATTAGCATTTTGACTCAAAATAATTTAATCAAAGTTAGTTGGCCCATAAATTGCATTACCCTATTTAGTGATACGTTGGCCAAAATTGGCACTTGAATAATTTAGTTTCCCATCACTTAGCATGTTTTATTGTTTTTAGGCTAAATTGTGCATTTTGGATGGAAATTAGTTAAAACCCTAGTTGGAGGTCATCAATGGCTAGTTTTATGTGTCTACAAAAACTACTGGCTATATCAAAAAGTCTACCATAATTCATGTATTTGAGAAGTAGATCCTTCAACCATTTATCTTGAAAGAAGTTTACATTCCTACCATATCTAATCTTCCAACTAATGCCTCTTCGAATGAGATTTCAAATTTTGAGATTCTCATTCCATATTATTGAATCTTTAGGAAGACTATGCTCATTAGCATCTTGTCGCTATCCCCGTTGAGGTATTTAACTCTAATAATTTCACTCCCTTCATTATTTCCTTGCATTAAGTTTCAGCCTATCTTTTACATGAGGGAATTATTCATTAGGTGGATCCTTATAAATCCCAATCCCCCTTGGTATTTGGGGGTGAAAACTTTCTCCCATTCAACTAAAGCCAATCTCCTTTTTTCCTCTACCCCTGACCAGAGAAACTTTTTTTGAATATGCTCAATCCTTTTAGACACATATCTTGATATTTTAAAGAGGCTAAGGGAATAATTGGGGATGCCTTGTAGAGATTCTTTTAGAAGTCTAAATTTTTGCAATTGACTAAATATCACCCCTTTCCATTAGCTTAGTATTATGTTGCACCAGCTATGATTATATATTAGTGCTACCAACCATTCAATATGGTACCATATAGTTGTCTAATTTTATATTATAGTAGCCATACCATACAATATCAACTAGTATTTCACCTAAATACACTAGCCATATGTTACAATATTGGTAAGTAATTTATTATTTAAATTAAAAACTATATTAACTTCACTAATATAGTTGTTTAAGGGTGGATATATCTTTGTTTATCCCTATATTTTTTTTTCAAATACCCATTCCCTATCCTAATTTCAACTTTATTTTATATGTTTTCTGGGGTGAATTCCATTACATATATTTTGCATTTATCCCTAGGTTTACTAATTTAGTTCATTTTATTGAAAAATGATGAAATAAAAAATAAATGCACCACATACATGTAGGGATTTGGATACAACTATTAAACATCCCCTAACACTTACACATCATCATCATCTGTGATCCACATTTTTCCAAATAGTAAATTGCCATCCTCATCCTCATTTGAATTCTTTTCACTAACCAAAGTATAGTTTTCACCTCCAATCAATCCAATAAATAGAGTGGAAAAGATCCCATAGAACTTAATCCACTTATGTTCTTCCATCTTTACATAAAATAATTTGAATGCCACTTGGTAGTGTGGGTAAATTTCTCTAGCATTATCAACCATTAATTTTGTTCCCTATATTTTAAATTGTATCCATGACTGTATTACCCTCCCTATAAATATGGGTGACCTTTTGATCCTCCATGGTGTTAATAAGAATCTAAATATATCCAAATATTTTAGCCAACTTCCAACCTATGCCTGTTAAACAAAGGATAACATTAACTATTATTTGAGAATCCCCCTTGACATGAATTTTTTGAATGTTAAAATAAATTACAAGTCTGATACCCCAATCATGGCTTGGGCTTCTTCCTCATTTTTTTATTTTTTTACTGATCACCCCACATAGTCTACCATAAACATACATAAGTCTAATATGATAATGGATCCTCCACTATCCACTCCTAGGTTTCCTTTGGTTACCGCATCAAAGTTGAGCTTGTGCCATACTTCTCAAGTAAATGACCATTTGGTAGTAACTCTAGAAATATTTTTATAATTATTAATTTGGAATATGTTTGGATTGATAGTCCATTATTCCAATAAATTTTAGATTTTTGGTCCTAGAGGGTTCTCCATAGCTTTGAATTTGTAAGTGTTGATATTTTTAGATAGAAGCTTAGAGAATGATAGAAACAACTCTAAAGGGGTTTTATATTTGTCCCTAAATATTATTTTTTATGTTCTTTCCACAAGCTCCAAGTAAGGTGAGGGGGAATTTTTAGCCAAGCCCCTTTATTATAGGGAAATAAGGTCTAAAAGAGGGTCTCCAAGTTTTGACCAAGTCCACGTTCTCATTACAAACCCAGTTCAAGTTTAGTCTCTATATTGTGAGAGTCCAGACCTCCCAAGGAAAATAGTAATGCAACATGATGTGGGTGGATGTTTTCTCTTCCTCTCCATAAATAATGCATCTATTTGGTATTTTTAATCCTTTCTTCTTTAAATTATCAATGGTCAAGATTTTTTTGTGCATTACAATCCACTAGAAGAAATTGATTTTTAGAATGAGTTTGGGAAGGAAAACCCTCCACCATAGTTTTTCCTCACCCATATGTAAGATTAGCCCATAAGCACTCTTTACCATGACTATTCCTTTATCATCCTTCTCCCAGATTAATTGATCTTATTTAGGAAAAATGGATAGCCTAAATTCAGTCAACTCCCCTTGTAGTTGCATAATAGACTCGAAGTTCTCCTCTTGGCCAAAGGCACAGTCTAAAATAGTTTTCTAGTTCCTGGATCCCTCATTTATGTTAATGTTATTTGCAAATTTATCACTAAATAAAATGTGAACTAGAAATTTGACTCAAGAGAGGATGGTTAATATGGTGTTAGTTCCAAAAAGAAAATAAAATGAAAGAAACACACTAACTAGCATAACATCTCTAGGCCTAGCCACTAGGGAGAGATTAGTTTAAAAAAATATATAAAAGACACAAATAAAATTCTAGAAAAAACTTCTTTTAGCTTACTTAGATGATCTAAAATTATTATGGTAGTGGCTTTCTTGGTTTGTGCTCATGAAGTATTCATCAATGGAATCTTTGCTACCTCCATTTCTCCTTTTCACCTTTGGCTTATGGCTTGTCATGACTTCGAATAAATTTGGCATGTTAAAAATAATTACAATGGATTATTGAAGATATTTATGCCTTATAAATTTTCACCAAACTATCTTAGAAATGATGTTCTTGGCCTCTCTATTTATATATTTTTGAGATTGATCAGAATCAACCTGAACCGTCCATCTCAAGATTGAGATGTGTGGCTAAGGATTAATGCAATTATGAATTAAAATCCATAAATAGGCTGATCAATATTTGAGATAGAGGAGAAATTAAGAGACATAGAGGGCTTTGATGAGGCATGAAGGGCATGAATCCTGATATTTATGGCATTTATGGCCTAGGGATGTCTTCTTAAGAAATGAGGTCACTTGATGATGCAAATATTCAATATTCATTTTAAAAACAAATTATTCAACAAGTTTCCATGGAATTATTAATGAGAATCTAACTTGGATTAATTATCTCTAACTATGACTAGGCATTTTGTGCACACATTACTCAAATTGATCAGAATGCCATGTTATTGGTCCAAAATACTAAAGGATTGGAATTGGAAGGTAATGTCAGATGTGTTATATCCATTATCTAATTTAGGATATTATTAAAAAATATAATAAAGGCACATGTCTTGTGAAATATTTTTGATTGGAAATAAGAAATCCAGAGCATCGAGGTGCAAAATTGGCATTTTGACTTGAAATGATCTGATCAAAGTTAGCTAGCCCATAAATTTCATTACCCTGTTTAGTGATACCTTGGCCAAAATTGTCACTTGAATATGTCAATTTCACTTCATTTAGTGTGTTTTAATATTTTTAGGCCAAATTGTAGATTTTGGGTGGAAATTGGTCAAAAGGCTGATTGGAGGTTTTTAGTAGCTAGTTTTATGTGTCTATAGTTTGCCCCTATTTGGGAAGATGTTAAAAACTATAATCAAAGCAATGCCTTCTCAAATAATTAGAGATGCTCTATATGACAAGAAGAAGATTATGAGTAAATATCAAAGCTCCAAATGGTTTTGGGAAGGCTATGATGATGCCTCCTCGAAGGAGTGGTCATCACATTTGTTGATGCACAATCCCTCAAAAAAACAAGAAGAAAGGTGGAATTAACCTATGGTTGAGATTAATCTAGATGAGAAGATGTTTGCATGAATTAATGTAAAAAGTATTCTTATTTTCCATACACAATTATAATCAAGAGCAAAATTCAAAATAATGATTTTCTCATAGGTGGTTATAATCATTAAGAGGACCTAGATTGGCTAAAGATGATTGTGTCCTAGTTAGGGCTGATTAGCAATCATAACTCAAGGATATAACCTAGAATATAGATTAAAGAGGAGTAGGTGAAAAGTGATGAAATAAATGAATAAATGAATAATATTGATCAATATAATGATTTATTTGTACCTATCAATGAGGATATTTGTATCCTTATTAACAATGATACAACTAGAATGGTCAAGTGAGTTATATCGATCAAGGTTGGGATGGAAGGATTTGACAAGGTGACAAGGAGAAAATTCTATAAATCCATTAATTGTAGACATTATTAAATCTGATTTTTGCTATAACATGTGATTATAGGCATCATGATATAACACCATGAATAACTGGTTGAAATATGAATAAGCACTGACTCCTGATATCCAATAAACACTCAAAAATAATGTGCTAATGATAAAAACTATGATGAGAATGTTTACGTATGAATATGGATAGACTCAAGAACAATGTGCTTTAGAAATCACCTAATGAACGTATATATACCAAGTCAAGGAAACAATATTGAAAGCAAACAAATAGGCAAGTGAATAAGAAAACAAACAAATAGAAAAACAAATAAACAAACAAAAATCTTGAAAATAAAATAAAAAAAAGATTCCTAAAAATGATAATGCCCTAGTAAGGCAAATCAAGGATAACTGACTAGGCTTAGATAGGACAAATGTTTTTGGATTTTGAAATATTATGAATGTTTTTGGAATTTTGAGGTATCTTAACTCTATCGAGAATGACAAGATACCTACTCGAAAAATGTAAAAAGTGTTTGGCTTAGGTTGCTCACAAAATGGTGAGAGCATATGGAAAGGGGGATAGAGGTAACCTTAACATGAATTGAGCATGACCCACATAGTCATGAAATGACTTTAAGTCATAGTAATTCCATCCATACATAAGTTGAAGAAAAACCAACTAGGTCCTAGCAAGTCCTCAAATTTGGCAAATGGCCAATCAAATAAAAACAGTGATGGCAAAGTGATGTGGCAATGCATGATAAAAAAATGTTGTCCCTAGTTTTCCCATAGGTAGTTATAACTAGGATATAATGTCATAGGTCAATGATACTCATTTTTCCATAGCTGGTTATAATTAGTAGCAAGACTAGTGAAACACTGATTTGACCATAGGCAGTTATAATCAAGCTCACATAAACAAACCTGATATAGGATGGAAAATGAAAGATACCTTACCAGATCAACTATCGCACTTCTTTCATAGACTATCATTATAAACATAGATTTTATTGATTATTAAAACTTGATTAGAATCCCTCTTGAAAAGGTGTTGGAAGAACTAAATGAACCAAGATCAAAATATTATTGGGTAGGATAACTAAAAATAGTCTTTGGTATACATATTAACAGAATGATAGGATGTATAAAATGGTAAGAGGGTTTTCCCCCAAGTGATGGGGTGAATGGTAGGATACATGATAATGGCAAAAGGATATGTAATAATGGTAATGGCACAATAATGTGAAACAATATGGTACATGTTTCTAGCCTAGGTGTGGTTTTTGATTTTGTTATTCTTATTGATGGGGAGATGTACGTAATAATAATTAAAAGATACAAATAGCATACTTGATCATGGTAATTTATATCTTACACCTCGTCTAAATTCCTACTCTATCAAAAATGGCCTACAAATTGGGTTGTTAAGAATGCTTTTGTGATCTTCATTGATTATTGATTATGATTCCTTCAAATGTTGAGATAAGGTATCTTTGTAGTCTCTACAAAGGAAAGTGTAACCATGGATGGTAAATAAGGAAAAATAATGGATGGTATGTTTGTTTGTGAAATGGAATGGTAGATGATAAAAAATTGTGAAATGGCTAGGAAACAAACGAAGATTGAGAATTTTAGTCACACATAATATTATTGATGTTGGATTTCACATAAATTTGGTTGTGGCAGGGTCAAAAACTTTTTATCTTGATAGGACCACTATATTTTATATCTTATTTAACCTTGAGAGTAGCTACCATCAGATTAGGCTAAAGGTTGGAATCTATATTGATTTGATCTTTTATTTTGTCTTCATCAAGCAGTGAAGAACTTTTGTGCTCAACTATTAGTGCCTCAAAGAGGTTTTTACCAATTAATTTGTATTTATTGTCTCATAGAACCTTTGAGAAGTTTTCACTAAGGAATGTTTCATTTTGACTTTGATTGTCTTCTAGCACTTTTTAAAAAGTTTTACTAGAAGATGCTGAGTTACAACTTTGATTATATCCTATCACCTCTAAAAAGGTTACATTAGGAGAGTGTTCTTATGATACATGAATGTGGTATTGGCCTCTTTGATCTTCTTCAAATGTTATGTCACCATAGATGAAATTAAACAAAGTTTGATTCTATCAATCCCAATTGACACTTATAGGAGATAGAATGTCAATGATATGTCTATTTTGGTTTATGGTAATGACCTATAGAATGATGATGGAATGGGGAGAGGATGTACAATCCTCATATAAGATACTAGTATAACTTGTGCCGAAGTTCAAGTACTCATCCTCAAAATTGTATAAGGATTAAAAATGTATTCAAATTGATCTACAAGGCATGAATAACCAATGTTGTAACAACCATGAATATATTCTTCTTCTAAATCTGATTTTAACTCAAGGGTCTCTGAATTTGATGTTGAGACTGATGTAGATTTAGATTTAAATGCTAAATTTGATGTTGGTTCAAGAATATAATATAAATTTAATTTTTATTATTCATTTTATGGGCACTCTATTACAATGATGTCTTGTTGAATGATTGGTATTGGATAAGTAACAACCTATAATGGTATGATGCGCTCCAAAAAAATATGTTTATCAGAGTGGGAATCCTCTAGGATGGAAAAAATGTCAAGATAAACTCCTAAAATATTGGCTATTGAAAAATAGGCTCATGGTCAAGGTAATGATTTTCCCAAATGTACTTATAATCATTGAGAAGTGACTCAACAAATACTGGCTTGTCAACATGAGACTCCTCAATAACTAGTATAGGATGAATAATAAGTTCCTAATAGGTTGACTTAACAAAAATGGTTTGTTCAACAAAAACATCTAGGATTGGTTGTTTATTTTGGCCCTTATTTCTAATGAGTCAAAAGATACCAGTTTTTAACACAACTTGGTTTTTGAATGATTGGATGGATTGAGGTTTGGATGGGATTGGTACTTGATGAAGAATAACTTATGGTTAGATAATGGTAGGGCTTGGGGATCATGATTACTTGAATAAGTAAAAGTACAAATTCTTGAGATGGTAATGATAGGGCATTGTGGGGATTGATTACCCACATAATCCAAAGGACTAGGTCTTAAAATGACAAAGGGGAATTGTGGAGCTTGATTGCTCACACAAGCCAAAGGATGAGGTCCTAGTATAAAAATGGTTTAGCATTATGGAACTTGATTGCTCACATAAAATAAAGGATGAGTTATTCATATGGGAATGATATGATATTGTGGTCTTATAATAGAAATGGTATGATGTGGTGGATCCTAATTACTTGTATAAGCCAAAACATCCAAGTATTCCTCATTAACCATATCATCCCATTTGTGAGTTGGCTCATAAGTTGGTTCTTGACTATGTTCCATGTAATCATTATCATAAATAGTGTATGGATTCATATCCCAAACAACATTAGCTATAGTTGGGTCTTTAAAGTCCTCTTCACAAGCCTCTTCATACCAATCAAGGTCTCGATTTGGATTGTAAATTGTTTTGTGAATTTATTCCCATGAATGATTAATATTATGTAGATATAAATCTCTCTCACAAACCATATTAGCATCATTGGGGTATTGAATAAATCCATAAAAGTCAATTTATGTGGCCATTATATCATAATTTGGATTGTAAGTGACTCCACCATATGTATAGCTAGACATATCTACATAAATGATGAAATCTCTAAAACAAAAAGGCCTAGAGTTCCACAAACTCTAAAAAACTATGTCTAAATGACAAATGGTTTAATCATGGCCTAACTTGGCCAAAAGTTAGAGTTGTATCTCCAATGTGTTATAAAAGTGGAGTTTTATCTCCAAAATTATTTGTGCTAAAACTTGGCACAAAATAGCCTAACATCAAATGTCTAATATCAAATGGCATACACATAAAAGGTTAAGCATCTGAATAAAAATTGGCATGTCAAAGGTCTAGGTCAAAGTGTTCCAAACAAGGTCTAAACTAAGAAAGGGCAAAGATGAGTTACTATATCTTTTGTCAAAACATGGATCCAAAATATAGGATTAAAAAAATAATCAGGTGCTAGGATTTTTGGCCAAATGACACCAAAAGTTAGACTTGAAATAAAGGCTGATGTAATTTGCTTTAATCTAACAAGTTTAGAAATAACTTTGAGATAGACCTGACACACAAAATAAAACATAAACATGATCAGTTGGCATAAGGCATAAAATAAAAGTATCTTTGAAGAAAGACTATGCTTTCCCAAATAAAAGCATGAACAATGATAAGGATAGGAACAGAACGAACAAACCATCAATAGTTTACAAATTTGGGTAATTGATTAACTAAACTTATGTAACCCAAAAGAGAAATATATGTGTATCAAACCCATGAATTGAGGCTTAAACAAAAATCAATAAATTTTTAGATCCAAACTTGACAAGGCTAATTGAAAACTCAACATTGAAAACTAAGATTTGACCAAACAAGGTAGATAAGATTGGAAAGCATGATGGCATAAGACAAAGGTCTAAATGGTAGACATGAAATGGTTTGAAATAAATGGTTTTGATACAATGGTAATCAAGTCTTGAAACAAATTGAGTAGCCTAATGACATAATCATACTTGAATAATGTGGTAAACGTTATGTTTCAAAGACTCAAAAGGATCTAAATGTTTTGGCATGATTTGGATAGCATACCACTACCCTCCTTAACTCAAATGGCGCACACAAAAACAAGTTAAAAAATTTCAAGGTACATGTGTGGTGTAAAATGGCTATCATAATGTCTGTTTACAAAAATGTGTGATGTATATACAAATTGGTTTTGACATGTATTTATGAACAAATAAACAAGTTTTAGTCTCAAAACATACCAAATGAGAAAATGATCCAAAAATACACTAAGTATAATCATCCAAATCCTAGCAAGGGTATTACATGTAGGGTTGAATAAAATATCAATTTTCCATTGTCTATAGGGGAATCAATTTCATAATGAATTTCACCTCAAACAATGAAAAATGAATGCATGGAAATTGGGTGACTACAACATTGAATAGTTGTAAAAAGGTCTATTCTTTTTTACAACCAGTACATCCTATTATTTTTTGAGTGTAGTGCAATGTCCAAATATAGATATATACCATGTGAAAATCTAATTAGGATCAAGTGAATTCAATATAGGGAGATGAAACCCTAGATTAAAGCTTACCTAAAGAACTCATTGGAAGTAATGACGTCCCCCTCACAAGCTAAGTCTACATGAAAATAAAAGACCAAGAGAAAGACTTTAGGGTCAATTCCAAGGTCACGCAAACTTTGACAAGTTCTTGGGGAGTGATTTAGATGACATTGTTTCTAATCCTTAGACTAATATTTTTGCAATAGGAATCACACTTTTGATTTTAAGGGTTACCTAAAGGGGACAAACAGAAGATCATACATGTCACATCCCTCTTTTTTCCAAACAAAATCTAACTTAAAAAACTAATTAAACACAAAAAGATTAGAAAGGTGAGTTCATTTATAAGCCCAAATTTTAAAAATGAGGTGGTGTTCATTTGACCCATTGGTCTTAGTTACAAAATTTGAAACCATTAACCATAAACATCTAACATTTGTTTTTTGTTAAACAACAAACAAGGTTCCTAGTTGATTTTTAAGCATGCAAAAGGTGATCTAAACATGTTTTTAAAAAATTTCAAGACTTGTCCTATAATATCCTTTAGCATTGAAAATATTTTATGTTTGAAACAATAAAATTTAAGAAAAGAGATCTTGCGTCTATGTTTTAAGAAAAACATAGTGACCAACGTTGGTTATATAACTGATGATGATTAAATTTTCTAACCAGTGATGGTTATCTGACTGACATCAAATATACCAATGTGACAGATGACATGTATACAACTGATGTATATTTTACCAACTGATGTTAGTCAAGCTATCCAATATATGTTGGTCTTAATAGCTGATGTTAGTTACTTTATAAACCCATAACAAATAGAAAATGGAAAAATAAGGTTAGAAAATCAATTTGCAAGAGTTTTAATGGTCCAAATAAATATTTTAAAGCTAAAAAATGATATTCTTCATCTATGGGATGCATCTATTCCCATCAGGCATGCCATATGTGAACTTGGAATTTGACTCAAGAGTGAATGGTTAGTATGGTGTTAGTTCCAAAATGAAAATAAAATGAAAGAAACACACTAACTAGTATAACATCTATAGGCCTAGACACTAGGGATAGCTTAGTTAACAAACATGAATTAGAAACACAACTAAAATGCAAAATAAACCTTCTTTTACCTTCCTTGGATTTACCAAAAATCTTATTGTAGTGGCTTGCTTGGTTTGTCATCATGAAGTCCTCATCAATGGAAGTTTGGCTACCTCCATCTCTCCTTAGCACATTTGGATTGTGGCTTGGCTTGGATTGAAATCAATTTGGCATGGTAAACCTAATTTCAATGGTTTCTTGAAGATATTTGTGTATTATAAATTTGCACCGAAATAGCTTAGAAATGATGTTCATGGCCTCTCTATTTATAGATTTTTTAGATTGATCAGAATCAACCTAAACTATACATTTCAAGATTGAGATGTGTGGATAAGGATTAATCCAATTATGTAATTAAAATCCATAAAAATGATCATAAATATTTAGGATAGATGATCAACTAAGAGGCATATAGGGATGTGATGTGGCATGGAGGGCATGAATCCTTATATTTGTGACATTTATGGCCTATGGATGTGTTCTTAAGAATTTTGGTCACCTGATGTTGTAGATATTAAATATTCATTTCCAAAACAAATTATTCAACAAGTTTTAATGGAATTATTAATTAGGCTCTAACTTGGATTAATTATCTCTTAGTATGATTAAGCACTTTGTTCACAAATTACTCAAATTAATTAGAATGACATGATATTAGTCCAAAACTTGATTGGATTAGAATTGGAAGGCAATGTTAGATACATTGAATTTATTATCCTATTTAGGATGTTATTAACAAAAAATAACAAAGGCACATGCCTTGTGTAAAATATTTGATAGGAAAGAGCAATCTAGAGCACTTAGATGCAAACTTGACATTTTGACTCGAAATGACATAATTAAAGTTAGCTAGCCCATAGATTGTATTACCCCATTTAGTGTTACCGTAGCAAAAATAAATACTTGAATATGTTAGCTTCACATTATTTATTGTGTTTTAGTGTTTTTAGGCCAAATTATGCATTTTGGATGGAAATTGGTGAAAACCCTCATTGTAGGTTATCAGTGGCCAGTTTTATGTGTCTATAGTTTTCCCATGTTTGGAAAGATGTTGCAAACTGTAGGCAACATAATGTCTTCTCAAATAATCAGAGATGG
Source organism: Torreya grandis (assembly GCA_037957365.1). Classification (NCBI taxonomy): domain Eukaryota; kingdom Viridiplantae; phylum Streptophyta; class Pinopsida; order Cupressales; family Taxaceae; genus Torreya; species Torreya grandis. Next base: position 127,652 of record JARHVA010005813.1, on the reverse strand, counting down.
TTTGAATGCCACGAATAAGATGATGACTGAAGAACAAAGCTTCAAATGGTTTTTGAAAGCCTATGATGATTCCCCCTTGAGGGAGTGGTCATCACAATTGTTTATGGATGGTCCCTCAAAAAGAAAAAAGAAGAAAGGTGGAATTAACCCATGGTTGAGATTAATCCAAATGAGAAAATGATTGCATGCATTTATGTAAAAAGGATGATTATTTTCCCAAATGTGGTTATAATTTGGAATAAAAGTCAAAATAATGATTTGCCCATAGGTGGTTATAATCATTAAGAGGACCTAGATTGGTTAAAAATGATTGTGCCCTAGTTAGGGTAGATTAGAAAGCATAACTCAAAGATGTAACCTAGAATAAAAATTTAAGAGGAGAGGGTGAAAAGTAATGAAATAGATGAACAGAAGAATAAGATTGATCAATAGAATTATTCAGTTGTACCTATCAATGAGGAGATGCTCGTCTTGATTAACAATAATATAACTATAATGGTCAAATGAGTTATATTGATCAAGGATGGGATAGAAGGATTTGCCAAGGTGCCAAGGAGAAAATTTTGTAGCTCCATTGATTGTAGACCTTATTGAAGCTGATGTTTACTATAACATGTGATAGTAGGCATCATGATAAAACACCATGAAGACTTGGCCAAAATATGCATAAGGACTACCTCTCGATATCTAATAAATATTCAAAAACAATGCTTCAATGATAAAAGAAATACGGTGACAATATTTGTGTATAAATATGGAGAGACTTAAGAATAATGTGCTTGAGAAATCACCCAATGAATGCATCTCAACCTAGTCAAGGCAATAACATTGATAGCAAACAAGCAGGCAAGTAAAGAAATAAACAACCAAATTAAAAAAAACTAACACCCTAAAATTAAAAAAAAAACACAAATCCTAAAAGCAAAATAAGAAAAAAGCATCGTAATAATGACAATGCCCCAGTAAGGTAGATCAAGGATAACTTACTAGGCATAGGCAAGATAAATGTTTTTAGATTTTGAAATATTAAGAATTATTTTGGCATTTTGAGGTATCTTAACTTGATCAAGAATGACAAGATACCTTCTCACAAAATGGCAAGAGCATTTGTCTTAGGTTGTTCAAAAAATAATGAGAGTGTATGAAAAGGGGGATAGAGGTAAACTGAACATGAATTGAGCATGACCCACATAGTCCTAAAATTAACTTAAGTCATAGTAACTCCATCCACACAAAAGGTGAGGAAAAACCAACTAGGTCCTAATAAGTTCTCAAATCTAGAAAATGGCTATACAAATGAAAACAATAATGTCAAACTAATGCAGTAATGCATGATAAACAAATGATGTCCCTAGTTTCCATATAGGTAGTTATAACTAGCATACAATGGCATAGATCAATGATACTAATTTTCCCATAAGTAGTTATAATTAGTAGCAATACTAGTGAAACCTTGATTTGCCCATATGTAGTCATAATCAAGCTCACATAAGTAAACCTAATGCATGATGGAAAATGAAAGATACCTTGCCAGATCAACTATGAAACTACTTTCATAGACTACCATTATAAATATATATTGGATTGATTATTAAAGAAAGGTGGAATTAACTCATGGTTGAGATTAATCCAAATGAGAAAATGATTGCATGCATTGATGTAAATAGGATGCTTATTTTCCCAAATGTGGTTATAATTAGGAATAAAATTCAAAATAGTGATTTGCCCATAGGTGGTTATAATCATTAAGAGAACCTAGATTGGTTTAAAATGATTGTGCCCCAGTTAGGGTAGATTAGAAAGCATAACTCAAGGATATAACCTAGAATACAAATTAATGGGGAGAGGATGAAAAGTAATGAAATAGATGAATAGAAGAATAAGATTGATCAATAGAATTATTTAGTTGCACCTATAAATGAGGAGATGCTCATCTTGATTAAAAATAGTACAACTAAAATGGTGAAATGAGTTATATTGATCAAGGATGGGATAGAAGGATTTGCCAAGGTGCCAAGGAGAAACTTTTGTAGCTCCATTGATTGTAGACCTTATTGAAGTTTATCTTTACTATAACATGTGATGGTAGGCATCATTATAGAACACCATGAACTCTTGGAAAAAACATGCATAAGGACTAACTCTCGATATATAATAAATACTCATAAATAATGCTCTAATGATAAAAACTATGACAATAATATTTACGTATAAATATGGAGAGACTTAAGAATAATGTGCTTGAGGAATCACCTAATGAATGCATATCGATTGAGTCAAGGCAATAGTGTTGATAGCAAACAAACAGGTAAGAAAATAAATAAACAACCAAAAAAACTAACACCTTGAAATAAACAAATAAACAAAAATACTAAAAACAAAATAAAAAAAGCATCCTAATAATGACAATGCCCTAGTAAGGTAGATCAAGGATAACTGACTAGGCTTAGACATGATAAATGTTTTTAGATTTTGAAATATTAAGAATGATTTTGGCATTTTGAGGTACCTTAACTTGATCAAGAATGACAAGATACCTTCTCACAAAATAATAAGATAATTTGGCTTAGGTTGTTCACAAAATAATGAGAGTGTACAAAAAGGGGGATTGAGGTAACCTCAACATAAACTGAGCATGACCCACATAGTCATAGAATAAACTTAAGTCATAGTAACTCCATCCACACCAAAGGTGATGAAAAACCAACTAGGTCCCAACAAGTTCTCAAATCCAGAAAATGGCTAGACAAATGAAAATAATAATGGAAAACTAATGTAGTAATGTATGATAAACAAATGTTGTCCCTAGTTTCCATATAGGTAGGTATAACTAGGATACAATGGCATAGGCCAATGATAATAATTTTCTCAGAGGTAGTTATAATTAGTAGAAATACTAGTGAGATATTGATTTGCCCATAGGTAGTTATAATCAAGCTCACATAAACAAACCTGATGCATGATGGAAAATGAAAGATACCTTGCCAGATCCACTGCCAAACTACTTTCATAGACTGACATTATAAATATAGACTGGATTGATTATTTAAACATGACTAAAATTCACTCATGAAAAGGTGCAAGAAGAACCAAATCAACCAAGATCAAAATGGGATTGGGTAGGATGACTAAAAATAGGCTTCAGTCTAAATAAGAATAGAATGATAGGATGTATAAAATGATATGAGGGTTTGCCCCTAAGTTATGAGGTGAATGGTAGGGTTTGATTCTAGTACACAATAATGGAAAAAGGATATGTAACAATGGTAATGGCATGACAAAGTGAAATAATATGGTACATGTTGTTGGCCTGGATGTGGTTTTTGATTTTGTTATTCTTGTTGATGGCAAGATGAATTTCCTAATGAAAAAATGATGAAAATAGAATATTCAATCATGTTAATTACTATCCAACACCTCATATGAATAACTACTCTATCAAAAATGGCCTACATATTAGGTTGTTAAGAATGCTTTTGTGATCTTCATTAATTGTTGATTTTGATTCCTTCAAATGTCAAGACAATGTGTCCTTGTAGCCTCTTTAAAGGAAAGTATAACCATGGATTGTAAATAAAGACAAATAATGGATGGTAAGTTTTCTTGTGAAATAGAATGGTAGATTATAATGAAATGTGGAATGGTTTGGAAATAAATGAAGATTGAGACTTTCAGTCACACGTAATGTTATTAATGCTAGATTGAACATAAATTTGGTTATGGTGGGGTTGAAGACTAGCTCTCTTGATAAAACAACCATTTTTTTTGGTTTTTTAACCTTGAGAGTAGCTACCATATGATTAGGCTATATATTGGAAACTATTTTGATTTGATCTTTGATTTTGTCTTCATCAAGTAGTGAAAAACTTTTGTGCTTAGCTATTGGTGCCTTAAAGAGGTTTTCACCATTGAAGTTATCTTGATTGTCACATAGTGATTTTGAGAAGGTTTCACTAAGGAATGTTGACTTTTGACTTTGATTATCATATTGTGCTTTCAAAAAAATTTGACTAGAAGATGTTATGTTGGAAATTTGATTGTATCCTAACACCTCTAAAAAGGTTTCACTAGGAGAGTTCTCTTTTACTACATGAATTTGGTCTTGGCCTCCTTTCTCTTCTTCAAATTCTATGTAACCATGGATGCAGTTCAATAAAGTTTGATTCTATCAATCCTAATTGACACTTGTGGGAGATAGAATGTTAATGATATTATTATTTTGGTTGATGGTAATGGCATGTGGAATGGTAATAAAATGTGGAGAGGCTATACAATTCTCATAGAAGATACTATGATAACTTGTGTCAAAGCTGAAGTAATCATACTAAAAAACTATAAAAAGATTAAAAATATATTCAAATTGATCTATAAGGCACGCATAACTAATGTTTTTATAGTCATAAACATTTTATTCTTTTGAATTTGATTCTAACTCAAAGGACTCTAAATCTGATGTTGAGACCGATGTGGATTTAGGTTATGATGCTAAATTTGATGTCAATTCATAAATAGAACCTAACTCTAATTTTTTTCTTCATCTGATGGGTACTCTATTACAATGATGTCTTATTAAATGCTTGGTATTGGATAATTAACAACCTGTAATGGTATGATGGGCTCCATAAAGATTAGTTTGTTAGAGTGGGACTCCTCTAAGATGGTAAAAAGGTCAAGAGACAAATCCTTAGACAACGGTTCTGGAAAAAATTTACATGGTCAAGGTAATGATTTACCCAAAGGTGGTTATAATAATTAAGAAGTGACTTAGCAAAGACTATATTGTCATTGATAGACTTGATAAATGATATAGGATCAATAGGTGATTCATCATAGGTTGACATATCATAAATGGTTGGTTCAATAAAAACATCTTTGATTGGTTGGTTGTTTTGGCCTTGGTTTTTGATGAGTTTGAAGATACCATTTTAGAACATAAATTGGTCTTCAAATGATTAGATTGATTAAGGTTTTGATGGGATTGGTACTATATTATTAATAACTTACGATTGGATAATGGTAGGGCCTTGGGGAGCATGATTGATTCCATGAGACAAAGGACAAAGTTCTTAGATGGTAATGATGGGGAATTATGGGGATCAGTTGCCAACATAAGCCAATGGACTAGGTCCTAGAATGATTAAGGGGCATTGTGGAACTTGATTGCTCATATAAGCCAAAGGATGAGGTCATAGTATATAAATGGTTTGGCATTGTGGAACCTGATTGCTCACAAAACTAAAAAGATTAGGTCTTTGTATGGGAATGGTGAAATATTGTGATCTTAGAATAGAAATGGTATGATGTGGTTGAGCTTGATTACTCATATAAAAATAATAATCCAATTCTTCCTAATAAACCATATCATCCTAGTTGTGAGTTGGCTCATAAGTTGGTTCTTGACTATGTTCCATGTACTGATAATCATAAAGAGGGTATGGATTCATATCCCAAAAAACATTATCTATAGTTGGGTATTCAATGTCCTCTTCAAAAGCATCTTCATACAAATCAAGTTCTTGAGTTGGATTGTAAGTTGTTTCATGACATTATTCCCATGAATGATTAATATGAGGTAGATATAAATCTGTCTCACAAACCATATTAGCATCATTGGGGTCTTGAATAAATCCATAAAAGTCATTTGTGCAACCATTATATCATAACATGGATTGTAAGTGATTCCACCATAAGTGTAGCTAGACATATCCATGTGAATGATGAAATCTCTAAAACAAAAAAGCCTAGTGTTCCATAAACTCTAAAAAAATATGTCTAAAGGATAAAAGGTTCAAGCTTGGTCTAACTTGGTCAAAAGGTGAAACTATATATCTAATTTGGTCTGAAAGTGGAGTTGTATCTCCAAAATTATTTGTGCTAAGACTTCACATAAAATAACCTAACTTTAAATGTCTAATGTCAAATGTCATACACATAAAAGGACAAGCATCTGAATAAAAAATGACATGTCAAAGGTCTAGGTCAAAGTTTTCTAAACAAGGTCTAAACTAGGAAAGGGAAAAGTTGAGTTACTAGGTCTTTTGTACAAATATGAAGTCAAAATCTAGGCTCAAATAAATAGGCATGTGATAGGAATTTTGCCCAAACAGTGTCAAAATTTAGAATTAAAACAAAGGCTGATGTGATTTGATTTAATCTAATTAAGATTAGAAATAGCTTTGACATAGACCCATCATACGAAATCAAACATAAACATGATCTGTTGGCATAAGACATAAGATGAAAGGCTCTTTGAAGAAAGACTATGTTTTCGCAAATAAAGGCACGAACAATGATAAGGAGAGGTACTAAAAAAACAAACCATAAATAGTTTCCAAATTTGGGTAATCGACTAACTAATGTTATGCAACTTAAAAGAGAAAGATCTATGTATCAACACCACTAATTAAGGCTTAAAAAAAATCAATCAATGTTTAGATCCAAACTTGACAAGGCTAATTGAAAACTTAATGATGAAAACTATGATTTAACCAAACAAGCTAGACTATATTAGATAACATGATGGCATAAGACCAAGGTCCCAATGGTAGACATGACATGGTTTGAAACAAATGGTTTTGATAAAATGGTAAACAAGTCTTGAAATAGATTAAGTAGCGTAATAGCATAAACATACTCGAATAATATGGTCAATGTTATGTTTCAAAGACTAAAAAGTCTCAAAATATTTTGACTTGATTTGGACAACATAACACTACCATCCTCAACTCAAATGGCAAAAACACAAACAAGTTTAAAAATTTTCAATTCACAAGTGTGGTGTAAAATGGCCAACATAACACCTCTCTAGACACAAGAGTGACATGACAAACTAGTTTTGACATGGATTTATGAAAAAATAAACAATTTTTAGTCTCAAAACATTTCAAATGAGAAAATGATCCAAAAATACACTAATTATAATCATCTAAATCCTAGCAAGGGTATGACATATGGGGTTGACTAAACTATCAGTTTTAAACATCTCTAGGGGAATCAATTTCATAATGACTTTCATGTCAAACAATGGAAAAGACATGCATGAAAACTAGGTGACCATGGCATTGACTAGTTATAAAAAGGTCTAATTCTTTTTAAAACCACTACATCTTATTGTTTGCTCAGTTTAGTGTGATGTCCAAATATAGATGCATCATGTGTGAAAATCCAATTACAAGAAAGTGAAGTGAATGATGGGAGATGAAGCCCTAGGTTGAAGCTTTCATAAAGAACTCATTGGAGGTAATGACATCATCCTCACAAGCCAAGTTTGCATGATAATAAAATACTAAGAGAAAGACTTTAGGGTGATTTTAAGGTCACCCAAACCTTGATGATTTTTTATGGAGTGTTTTAGATGACATTATTTCTAAGCCTTTAACTAGGATTTTTGCAATAGGAATGGCACTTTTGATTCTAAGGGTTCCCTAAAGGGGATAAATTGAAGAGCATACATGCGGCATACATGTATTTGCCAAACAATATAACTTAAATAACTAATTTAACACAAAAATCTTGGAAGGTGTGTTCATTTTTATGCCCAAATTTGAAAAATTAGGTGGTTTTTAATTGACCCCTTGGTCTTAGTTGAAAACTTTGAAAACATTCACCATAAACATCTAAAATTTGTTTTTTGTTAAACACCAAAACAAGGTTCTTAAGTCATTTTTAATCATGAAAGAGGTGATCTAAACATGTTTTTAACAAATTTCAATCTTGGCCCTGTAAAAAAAATGTTAGAATATCCTTTATCCTTGAAACTCTTTTAGTTTTGAAATAACGAGCTTTAAAAAAAGAGATCTTGAGTCTATGTTTTAAGTAAAACATAGTGACTAACATCAATTATATAACCAACGATGGTTACATTTTCTAACTGATGATGGTTATCTAACTAACATCAGTTATGCCAATTTGACCAATGATAGGTATCCAACCAATGTTGATTTTACCAACTGATCTTGATTAAGCTATCCAAACAATGTCAGTATTACTAAGTGATGTCAGGTATTGTGTAAACCTATAACAAATAAAAAATAGAAAAATAAAGTTATAAAATCAATTTGCAAGAGTTTTTATGGTCCAAATTAATATTTTAAAACTACAAAATGATCTTCTTCTTTTTTGGGATGCTTCTAGTCCCATCAGGTGTGCCGTATGTGAACTCAAAATTTGATTCAAGAGATGATAGTTAGTATAGTGTTAGTTCTAAAATGAAAACAAAATGAAAGAAACACACTAACTATCATAGCATCTCTAGGCCTAGACACTAAAGAGAGCTTAGTTAAAAAACATGAATAAAACACACAACTAAAATGCAATATAAACCTTCTTTTACCTTCCTGAGATGCTCCAAAATGTTTGGTGTAGTGGCTTGCTTTATTTGTGCTCATGAAATCCTCAGTAATGGAAGTTTGGCTACCTCCATCTCTCTTTGGCACCTTTGGTTTATGGCATGACTTGGAATCAATTTAACATGGTAACACTAATTTAAATGGCTTCTTGAAGATATTTTTGCATTATAACTTTGCACCAACATAGCTTAGAAATGATGTTCATGGCCTCTCTATTTATAGATTTTTGAGATTGATCAGAATCAACCTGAACCATCCATCTCAAGATTGAGATGTGTGGTTAAGGATTAATCCAATTATGTAATTAAAATCCATAAATAGGGTCATCAATATTTGGGATAGATGAGTAGTTAAGAGGCATAGAGGGCAAGAATCCTGATATTTATGGCATTTATAGCCTAGGGATGTCTTCCCAAGAAATGAGGTCACATGATGATGTAAATATTAAATATTCATTTCAAAAATAGATTACTCAACAAGTTTCCATGGAATTATTAATTAGTCTCTAACTTGGATTAATTATCTCTAAGTATGATTAATAACTTTGTGCACAAATTACTCAAATTAATTAGAATTCCCTATTATTGGTCTAATATTTGGCTGGATTATAATTTGAAGGCAATGTCAGATGTGTTGGATACATTATCCCATTTAAGATGTTCTTAAAAAAAAATAACATAATATTAAAGAGAAATCCATAGTACCCAAGTGCAAAATTAGCATTTTGACTCAAAATGATCTAATCAAAGTTAGTTGGCACATAAATTGCATTACCCTATTTAGTGATACGTTGACCAAAATTGGCACTTGAATATGTTAGTTTCACATCATTTAGCATGTTTTAGTGTTTTTAGGCCAAATTGTGCATTTTAGATGGAAATTGGTCAAAATCCTAGTTGGAGGTCATCAATGGCTTATTTTATGTGTCTACAAAAACTACTGGCTATATAAAAAACACTACCATAATTCATGTATTTGAGAGGTAGACACTTCAACAATTTATCTTTAGAAAATTTTACATTCCTACCATCTCTAATATTCCATCTAATGCCTCTTTGAATGAGACTTCAAGTTTTCAGAGTCTCTTTCCATATTATTGAACCTTTAGGAAGAATATGCTCATTAGCATCTTGTCGCTATCCCCATTGAGGTATTTAGTTCTCATGATTTCACTCCATTCCTTATTTCCTTGCATTAAGTTTCAACCTATCTTTGACATTAGGGATTTATTCGTTGGGTGGATCCTTATAAATCCTAATCCCCCTAGGTATTTTTGGGTGAAAACTTTCTCCCATCTAACTAAATCCAATCATCTCTTTTCCTCTACCCCTGACCAGAGAAACTTTTTTTGAATCTGCTCAATCTTTTATCCACATATCTTGATATTTTAAAGAGGCTAAGGGAATAATTAGGGATGCCTTGTAGAGATTCTTTTAGAAGTTTAAATTTTTCCAAGTGACTAAATATCACCCCTTTCCATTAGCTTGGTCTTATGTTGCAATAGCCATGCTTATTTATTAGTGATACCCACCATTCAATATGGTACCAAATATTTATCTAATTTTATATTCTAGTGGCCATACCATACAATATCAACTAGTATTTCACCTAAATACACTAGCCATACACTACAATATTGGCAGGAAATTTGTTATTTCCATTACAAACTATATTAGCTTAACTAATATAGTTGTTTGAGGGTGGATATTTCTTTGTTTATCCCTATATTTGTTTTTTTTCAAATACCCATTCCCTATCCTAATTTCAAACTTAATTTTTATGTTTTCTATGGTGAATTTCATTACATATATTTTGCATTTATCCCTAGGTTTACTAATTAAGTTCATTTTATTGAAAAATGATGAAATAAAAATAAATGCACCACCTATATGTAGGGATTTGGCTATAGCTATAAAACATCCCCCAACACATACACATCCTCATATGTGATCCATCAATTTTCCAAATAGTAAATTTGGATACAAAAAAATCTTGGCTTTTAAAAAATTGAAAATGTGGAAATGAATAATTTTTACCTTTTATAGTATAAATATAAATTTAACAATTTTAAGGTATTTATAATGAGATTCATTTTCCACCATCCATATGTTTACATAGGTTATTTTAATAAAATGAAGGAACCTTTAAAATATTGTTGAGATATATAATTTTTGTTTCTAAAAGATTTTTTTTCCAAAAAAATGGAATTTTATATTTTTTTCATTTCTACCTCTTATTATTATCATAGGTTGCATTATATCATAAGAAAAAATTTCATAATTATATATGATCAGTAAGGTAAGTGAACGTATACATTTTTATTTTATTTGATATTAGTTCTTTTAGAATTTATTTTCATTTATGATATTTATTGTTGTTATGTTTCTTTCCAAGACTACCATCTCATGTTACACTATTGAGACACATGATGAGAAACAAATGGTGTGTAAACACAACATTTTTAAAATTTTCATTTATTGACACTTGCTATTATATTATATTTTCAAAACATCATTATATGACAATGTAATTGATAACCTCCTTAATCCATCTACTTTCTAAGTCAATTTTTATAATAAATGAGTTAACAATTCTACTAGTAATGAATAGAGGTCTATGAAAATAATAGGATATATTAGCTAAGTAAAATTCAGAATTATGAATAAAGATATCCTTACTAAACTCATGTAAATTACCTCATTGGATTTAGTAATGGATTGAGAAATTTATGTTCTCTAAATAATAATATCTATCAACATAGAATAACTCCCTTAACCTCACACCATTCTCCAAATAATTCTATTTTGTTTTATCTTATTAATATCATTAAAATTTAAAGTTAAACAAATTATTTTAATGAAAATACTAGATGATTAATTATCTCCTATCTCATTTTCTAAAAATCTGCTTCATACATGTTCACTTATTTTTGTGAGTGGTAGCTTAGATAGTTTTTTTTTTTTAATAATAATATAAATATGTTTTGATATATTTTATTAACTACAATGAACTTGGTGTATTTATCTAGTCTCATTTAATTAATTTAGTAATTTATGTATATTAATAGTATTTATTTTATTTCATTTAAGGTGCACTTATGGACATTAATATTAATTCCCTTCCTATGTATAATATATTTTGCATGTGTCCCTCCACATCATGTTTCACTATGCAACCTTAGTGAGCTAGATCTAGAATTTTCAATCCCTAAAATAAAGATCCAAAATTAAAACTTGTATAACTTAACAAGGAATATAAAAATTATTCATGCTTAATAGTTTTATTTGACATTTTCTACATATAATTTGTTCTCTTCTTAGTCACCCACTACAACATTTTCAACATTTAAAGTCACCTTTAAGTCCCATGGTGTTTTCTTGTCTAATCCATAAAATTAAATTTGGATATAATGTCACATTTTATATGTGTATTTATTTGGTAACATTAAAGTCATTAACAAATAAATTTAGTATTTGAAGTTGGAAGGTTATGTTAGGGTATCTCTATGGGTGATGTTAAAGTGTTTATAGGTAGTGTTTCTAGGCTTTGTTTTATCTATGACATTAGAATATCCCTAATTATGACATTAGGGTGTCACTTATAATGGAATTACCTCACAAATGAAACAAAATCACAACACTAAATCACAATATGATCAAAATATAATAGAATATATGAGAACATTATGATATATTTCAAGGGGAAAACTCAAAACAAAAAATAAGTATAAAATTCTAATATGTTAATAAAATAATAAACACTACCTATTATATATACCTAACTATACTAAGGAAAAAAAGGTAGTCCTGCCCTACTACTAATATGAAGCTATATAAATAATTAGTTGATTTAATTATGCATTTTGATATTCACTAATGAGATACACATATCCCAATATAAGATATAAGAGAAGAGCATAGCAAGCCCCACCCATTAAGATAAATTTTATCCTCAATTTTGATATCCATTATGTGTTTCTATAGGAATTAGTCATTCTCTTATGTCACATCTTTATTGGAAAGAGTCTTCCAATTAATTAGATAATCTTTAATCTCCACTATTTTTAGCCTATTAGCACATGTTTGAATTAATACCTTAGGTTACAATATGAATTTCCACTTATCATAAGGATATTATAAATACATACAAGTTTAATAAATTTTTCTAATGATTTTATTCAAGTATATAATATCAAAGAATGGATGTATTTTTATTTTTTGAGGTAAATCTAGTTAGTATGCTATATTACCAATATTATACAAAATGTGGTAAGGGTTATAATACTTAGGTTAAATACATTTATCATTATACTAATATTTCAAGGACATTAGTTTATATGCATGTAAATGTAAAATATCCCAATATTGAAATAAAAAAAATTCTTTCACTATGGTCTTGGTCAAATTACTACTTCATGTAGTTAGATGACATTTATAAGTTCTTTTTCATACCCAAGAGTACCTCCTACTAGTGTTGATCATGTTCTTAGAACACTCAAACCTTTCTATATATCCTCAAACATGAGGTGATAGGTGGTATATGGTACCCATAAATTGTTTAGAATGGAGATATTATGGATGAGATATGGAAAGAAGTGTTATAGAATCATTTTTAGTGTCAGCCATTAAACCCATCTTTCATGTTCAACCAAATCAAAATAATGAAAATAACCATTAAGGAAATTGTTTACCATCCTAGTTTTTTTTATAGATTAAGGAATATAACAAGAGTAAGATCTATCTAGTTATAAAAACATGAGAAGAACTCAGTCCTATAATTACATGTATAGATAAGATTATAATCATGAACTATGATATTTAGCATCCAATGAAAAAATTAAACTATATCCATAAATGTTGTTATGGTATTATTCAAACCTAAATTTAAATATGTGTGGTTATCAAGGGTTAATGGGTTTAGATTAGATTTTAAACAAGGATGATGAACTAATATAATCAGTATGACAATTAATTAAAAACTTATATAAATAGTCTTATAAAATTATACAACTGAGATTGCTGAAAATAGTAAAGTATAACTAGTGTTAGATATTGTAATGAATTTAAAACAAATGATACACAAGTAGCTTATTGTCCACATTTAGGTATGATTTGGAAAAATATAGAAGTGGACTAGAATATGATCATCAAATAGTTTATCTGATTGCCTTCAATGCGTGTATAATATCTAGATAGTTGAGTTGATGTAGATAACTTTAAAAAAATAGTGATTAGATGTGGATGAGGCCAAATGGATCCATCTGGGTTTTATATTGTATTTATTCTAATGTATTTATATTATGTGCACAAACTATAAATCTTTATCAAATGATCAAAACCCTAGTTCTTCATTGTTGCAGTGATTGTGGAAAAAATATGTTAGTGTGCTCATGTTGTCAAGTTGACCCAAGTATACCTCTATAAATTGACATTTCCTACCTAGCCAATACTTTGAATAGGGCCTTAAACTTGTGTAGTTATTACCTACATGTTGTCTTATGTGTACACAAGATAAAATATATGATAATAAAATACATGTAGTGACCTATGTTGTAACTTGGTAAATATGTCTCATTAATAGTTCTTTTAATGTTTTATAACTATGTAAATACTTCTCCCATGATTGATATAGAAATAGGGATGAATAGGGAAAATTTTCTTACATGAATTTTTTATTGAGTGCTTCTTTCTAAGTTTAATTATGGGTTCCAAGTGTTTTATAGGTGAGGAATGAATGAGTGTTGATCTTGTATGTATGTACATATGTTTATATATGTATATTTTTATGCGTGCATGCATGTAACTATATATGTGTGTTTGTATGTATATGTGTGTATGTGTATGTCTCTCTCTCTCTATATATATGATGAGTCCATTTTGGTAATATATATAATTAAATAACTTTTTCTTAGTATTAGGATACATTTCTTTTTCAAATCAGATGAATTTTCGGTATTAGACAATTTGTAAGAAAATATAACACTTGCATTGACATAGATATACATCCAAGATGTAAGTGTCTAAGAAGCTATAAAATAGGTAAAGGTCTATAAATATAATTAAAAAATAATAATCTAGTTTAATTATTTTTGCATGATATATAAATCATAATCATTAGAATAACAATGGTAATAATAAGAGATAATCAATTAGGCATCAAGAGATAGTGAATTCAAGCCTTTTGATAGTGGGTAGATCTAGATCTTAAACACATAAACATAATAGGTTTTTTTCAAGTGTACAAGTCTCCTACCACATAAATAAATATTTTCATATATAGATTCCACCTATATAACGTAATAATGAATTACTAGTTTAAAGGAAAGAAATTCATACCTAGTTATGTATAACACATCTTGTCTTGGTTTGATCCTAACTTGATTGGTTTGATCATTACTAACATGCAAACAATAAAAAGTTAAAATATATAATTTTGTGTGAAATATCAAATTGAAATAATTTTAAATGATTTAAATTAGAAATAAAATGTTAGGAGTACACCTATGTGTCAATTTAATTTTTAATGATGCCTATTATGAAGCATTGAGGCTGATATTATTTTAAAGTTCAAACCAGAGAGAGAGAGAGAGAGAGAGAGAGAGAGAGAGAGAGAGAGAGAGAGAGAGAGAGAGAGAGAGAGAGAGAGAGAGAGAGAGAGAGAGGAGAGAGAGAGAGAGAGAGACATATGCACATGTGCATGTGTGCACATGCACACACACACACATTGGATGACACATGTCACCAATATTCATATAAGTGTGAGTTTGAATATGCCTATTATGAAGAATTGAGGCTGATATTATTT
>JARHVA010005813.1:75000-110000 GCA_037957365.1 Torreya grandis | reverse complement strand
AAAACATATGTATAAGAAATAATAAAACTAGAATCATGTTGATCTTTCTTGGTATTTTTTAATTTAGTTAGACATTTTTTATTGTTGGATTTTTTTTCAATCTTAGGTTGTATAATTTTAATTGTTTGGATTTACAAAGATCAATTAGAACACAAATAATTGAATCCTCCCACTCAAAATTTATGGAATATCCAATGGTTTTATAGGATCCTCTTTTTTCCACCAATGCTTATGCCATATAATTTCTTGAGATTCCATATCATATGGTAAATGAATGCCATCTATCATTGCTATAGTTTTATCACTATTTTCACTATGTGGTATTCATATTAGTCTCTTTTTTAAGTTTTAAGTATGACACATATTTATGGTAACAAAGGTTGATTTAATTTTAGTTGCCCCATATTACCCAAGGTAAAATGTGAGTTTTGTCTTAGTATCCACTACCCATATGATGGCATTTATTAGTTTAAGTTTACATGTTATAGGTAAGTAAATATATCCAATAGATTTGGGGAAAATAGAATAACATTGTACTTCATTAATGTTATGGACCAATATACATAAGTATGAGAATTAAAAAGAGTGTCCCAACTTTTTGTATTGATTTTCAAATGTGGGCAAAAAAACCATCAATGTTTATAAATATTGTTACTTTTTCATTCCTTTACTGC
The DNA here is from genome assembly GCA_037957365.1 of Torreya grandis. NCBI lineage: Eukaryota > Viridiplantae > Streptophyta > Pinopsida > Cupressales > Taxaceae > Torreya > Torreya grandis. The sequence goes on along the minus strand of JARHVA010005813.1, from coordinate 109,326 downwards.
TTTGAATATTTCCTTTGTGTGGAAATATCATAATTATTTTTTAATTTAATTTTTAAAATACAAATTTTATGCACACCACACATTAGTATTTCTAAATATGTTTTTACAATGACCCACATTTATTTGTATTATGGCAGGTGATTCAATGATAAGAAAAATATAATGATCACTTTTTAGGGATGATTTTTTTCCTAGCTTATGTCTCTTATGTGGTAAAGATAACTTTTAGTGCTCAAGTAACATAGGAATAAATAAATTTAGAATTGGTTTTATAATATATATATATATATATATATATATATATATATATATATAATTAGATATGGATATTTTTTAGAAAACTCTATATTCTTCACATTATGTTATCATTGGTCCCTTATAGGGTTAAATTAATATTTTAGCCAAAATGTATGGATTGAATAACAAGAATTTACATTTTCATATTATAATTTTTCCATACCATTATCTAAATGTTATTTTGTATCCTCTAGTGATGAATGTAATGTTTATGTACTAGGGCATCTAGTTGTGAACACATTATGTAAAATATGTTTAAGTTGATTGAAACCAAGTTTTTATAATTTTTCATCAGTCATATCATGAGGAAGTTAAAAATCAATATAATAGTACTTTGAAACATTACCATCTTATTGTCTAATATTGATTAATAAAAAAATCAAATGTTTGAATCTCTTGTAGTTTGAATATGGTTCTTTCTCTTGATGTCCATTCATGTGCATCTCAGTGGTTAGGAACTTATTTATTTCTAGAGTTAAAATAATAATTTTAAATAACTCAATTTTTTCATATGTTTCCATGTTTTCAAGGGGAATATATTATTTATGTTGTATCACTTTACGTAATCCCTCTATGTTAGAATGTGTCAATTTGAAAATTTTGAAAGGTTCATCATAAACAAGAATTTTGAATAAGGTTTGATCATGTATACATTTTACACATATATGTAATGTATATGAGATGGATTATATGGTATGTATTCATCGTATAATCAGGAACAAGTTATAATTTAATGATAGATACATTACTTTGAATATAGTTGGAAATACTTTTAGCCCTAATGATACATCTAATCTAGTTTGGCCAACTGGATAGATACATGAATTATCAATTTTTTTAATATCCATATTGGGTTCTTGAATAAGATTTATGCTAATACCCATGGAGGTTAAGAAATTCATGGCATAAATTTTTAGGCTCAAACCATTATTAGCTAACAACCTTTTTACTCCCCGATTATGCATACTCATATGAAAAAGGCAAATCTTGGTAAATAATATCCATTTTTGGAAAATATTTGGATCCAAGGTAATAAAATTTAAATTATTTTTCCATATCTTGCTTAATATCTATAAAATAATTTGGTTGATTCTAATTTTGTTACTTATGTGTCATGTAATGCTTCTTATAATATATAATTTTAGATAATATATTTATTTATGAGTTCAAAGATTTAAATTTTAGCATATGTGTTGCATAATTGGTCAATAAGATCATATAATTTTTATTTTATAACAAGTTTAATTGTAGGGGGAACTTTTTGTATAACAACAAAAGGTGGGATAGGTTGGGCATCCTTACCTTTTTGGGTAGTGAAAATGTGACTATAGAATCCAATATAATTCATGGGTGTGTAATGGGTTTAGGATGGTATATGTTATGTGAATAGGATCTATGTGGAATAATGGGGTATGAACATGCACGTTGGGATCTAGATAATAACTCTCTAGTTTTTTAAAATGAGTTATAGAAATAAACTTTATGCCTATCCTTTATTAGTAATTTATTTAATTTGGCCATTTATGAAGTATAAAAAATAAAGGTTGATATCAAATACCAAAAAAATAAATAAATGATGTATCCATCTATGATTAATTTCTTGTAAATAAATAAAAATATAATTTTAAAATATTTTTAGTTTAGAAATAAAAATTAGATTAAAAATATGAAACCCTAAGTCCACTAGGGTTTTAAGACAAATGTTTAAGTTCACCAAATTTTTAAACCTAATTTTAAATGCATGGGTTTATCTATGATTAAAAGGGTTAGACTATATTTTACACAAGGATGGTGAACTAATATAATGAGTAGGCCACTGAATATAAAATTAAACAAATAACATTCTAAATTTGTACAAATGAGGTTTATAAAATACTAAATTACAACTATTGAAATATATTTTAATGAACTAGAAACAATTGATACTTAGCTAGTTTGTTGTATACATGTAAGTCTTATTTATAACATGAAGGAAATAGACTGGAAGATGAACCAAGAATAGTTTTCATATTCTAGGACAAATATTCATATGGAATTAGATGTTTATGTTATATCTAGATATTTTGATCAATAGAGGTGTTTAATTTTGATGTATATGTCATGTACAAAGTAATAGCTAGACTTGGATGTGACCATATATATCTTTATTAGTTTATTTTCCTTTCTTATTATGTCTTCAGATTGTGCACATAGGTTGTCATTCTTTGTCAAATTATCAAAACCCTAGGTGTTCACTCTTGGAGTGACTATGGTAAAAATGGGTTTATGGGATCATGGTGTTGAGGTACATGAAGGATCCCTATTTCAATTTATGTTACATACATAACTAATACTTTTAATAGGGCATTCTAATTTATTTTTATCCCCTATTTCTTTGTTTGCATGTGCACAATGATATAATGTGTGATAATAAAAACATTACAATGACATAGCTTATAGCTTGGATAATATGGATCATGAACTAATATTCAAATTATTTATAACTACGTAAATACTAATCCTATTATTTATATATAAATATTTATGAATATTGCATGTTTTCTCATTTTAATTATTGATTAAGTATTTCTTCGTATGTTGCATTATGATTTATATATGTTTTATAGGTGAGGAATGAATGAGGTTTCATATTATATATCTCAATCCTTTTTGGAAATATTTAAAACTAAAGAACTTAAGATAACCCTTAATATGTATCAATTTTTTATATTGGATGACTTTTGGGAACATGACACTTTACCGAAAAAGTGGATGCTTACATCGATCTGGATGTCTATATGTGATAAAAGTGTCTAGAAAGATATATAATAGATATAAGTCCAAATTTAATATTGAAGGATAATAAATAGGTTTATATATTTTTACATAATATATAAGGCGTCATTCTCAGAATAAAACTTTTTAGACTAAGAGATAAACAATTAGGCACAAAGAGATAATGAGCATTAGTCTTTCATCAGTGAGTAAGTCTAAAATTAAAAGGTACAACCATGATAGGTATTTTTAAAGTCTACAAGACTAAGGTACTTCATAAAATCATATTTTAGTATCTACAAGTACTTCTTAAAAATGAATGTTAAAATATCAGAATATTTTTTGACTCTATCCACAACCACTATGATGTCATATTTACATTCAAATTTTTTCCATCCTTAAGATGAATCAACAGAGAAATTCTATTGTGACCAACACATCTGAATTATTTTATAAATAAGGAACAAGTGAAGATTTCAAAGAATCATATGAATAAAATATTTTAAATTTTTTTAGATAATATGATCTAATTGTTTTTTATTTTATAATTTATAATGACATACTCTAATTTTTATATTGAGAATAATTTCAAGTATGATGAATTTGGGATGATAATGACATATATAATATAACAACATATAAATCATTCTAACATAGAACTTGAGATAAAATCTAGAGACTTTAACTTCTTGTAAATATAATATTTTCATATTTGTGAAATAAATACATGTATACTAAAAAATATCTTTGTGGGTTCTATTAATAAGGCCACATGAATTACAATAGTACCTAAAATTAATTAACATTAGGATACATAGTGGTTTCTTAATAATATTTCATAATTCTTGAAAATTGTTAACGATACAGGATTGATGTTTATGTCTCTTGAAATCACCCAAATTAAACCTTTTATGCTTATCTTGATCATCTTCACCATTATCAGTATGTGAGAAGGGTTGTGTTCATGTTGATAAACATTAAAGATCTAAGTACATAAGGTTATTAGTTTTTCCCAATATAGTAAACTTAAAATAAGGAAACAATAATTGGGAATATATTGGTTGATTTTGATAAATGATAACATAACCACAACATGAGGGGTGTGGACTAGTGGTTGTGATACTCATTGGGTAGTATGAATTGATTGATGGGTAGCTAAAAAACCTATTTTAGGTTTATACAAATAGTTGTGGCCTTGCATGATGAATAATTTTTTAAATATGTGAAACTATAGTCTATCCATGTAAATATGCATGAGGAAAAATTTCACCACACGAGAAATATTGTGAGGTAGTGCAAGATTAGAATTGGATATTAACATGCATTAACATTTTTTTTGATATTTATCTTAGTAGGAGAAGAAACTGATGAGAAAATTAATATAAAGCACATGTTGAGTCATTATCTTATTGCTACGTTTAATTTTAGTGGTCTTCTAAATTTCCTTATAAATATATACTTTAAAGTAACTAGGTTATTTAGTTTAGAATTCATATAATTTTAAAAATTTAAATCTTATGAAACACCCTAAGGGTGTGACAAAATTATGCGTAAAACCCCAAAATGTAAGGGAAGGCCTAGGAAGTCTACCTAAATAAACAATTTGAGCTTAGAATTCTCAATTACCACAAAGTCTTAGTTTTATTATAAAACCAATACCATAGTGTTTTGAAAAATTTAAGTTCCATGAGTAATAATAACATAATAGTGGTCAAAATTGTGGAATTTAAACAAAAAAAAAATTCATTAATTTTTTAATGCCCTCAAACCTAAAACCATGTAGTGTCATACACTTGTTATGAACCAAATATTTCAAATGAATTTTGAGGAGGAAATTACCAAAAAGATAAGCAAAAAATATAAATTAAAAAAAATTAGATTCAACAAAATATTGTCATTCTAAAACATCAAGAAGAGCTATGTGGGTAGTAATAATACCATGTGAAAGATAGTTGGGATTATTTTTCTCACTTCAACTTCATTATTATCTATAAATCCATCTAAAACACCAACAACAAATGTTTTGTGACCAAATTAGGAGGACATTTAAACTAAGGGGAGACAACCCTTAGGTTTATACATATATGGATGCAACATAACATATATACAATCAAATCCAAAGGAAAAAATTCAAGATATAACCATAGTAATAATGATGGTGTGATGTTAGCAAAATAAGAAAATTTTAATTTCATGTAATAATTAAAAAAATAAATTCATATTCACTATGCACTAATCTAAAAACATTCAGAATTTAACTAAATAAAACCTAGATGAAGAAAATGAGTCAAATTTTCATTCAATTTAGTTTCCCATACCTTAAATACAAATCTATGCCACTCTATGCATGTTATGTTTTTTTTAATTTGAATTTAAAAGATAATATATCAAATATAAACCTATGAAATGTTTTTCTATTGAATTTAAAATATATTGTATCAAATCTATCTTTCAAATGCATATAAAATTATTTGAGTTATTTTTTATTCATGTTAGTTTCCCATACCTTAAATATAAATACGTACCATTCTATATCAATTATGATTTTTTTCATTTGAATTGTAAATATATTATATCAAATGTAAACCTTATACTTTTTTTCTAATTCTAAATATAAACTATATCATATCAAATCTAAATTACAAATGCATAGACAAACCTTGTTACTAAAGGATCATAGTTAGCATTCATAATCTTGAATCCTAAATTTCAATACTTTCCATCAATTTTTTTTTTAATTTGAGCGTGTATAATGACACTTTTTTTTTAACAATGACGCAATGGAGTATTTTATACATTACCATGATAATAATTATACATGAATAATTATATTTTCAAGGATGGACATTTGTAATTCCATAATTGTGTCTAGTTAATCCTCAATATGTGTATAACCTATATATTTCACAAGCCAAATGAGATATTATTCATTCTCTTTGAAAGATGTTAGGAAAGTAACCATTTATTTAATTGGCATTAGTATGGTGTTCTATGATTGAAAATAGATCAAACCTTGCTAGGAAGGACATCCCAAGCTAATCTTCCATGAATAGGCTAGATGTGAAAATAATTTAAGGACTATTTCATATAATTTGGACTTATCAATAGTCTAAATTTTTGAAAACTATCAGGTATAAATTATACTATATCTAGATTAAATTAGACTGTATCGAGATTATGTTGGACTTATTACAAATAACTCACATTTATCTAATGTATTTGTGATAAGTCCAAATTATTTGAAATGTTCCTAAATAATTTATTTATTAGTAGTTGGGAATTATCTTAAATATATTGGACTTCATCAAGAATTACTTGGAATTATAAAAATTAAATCACATCTATATTATATATTTGTAATAAGTCCAAATTATGTGACCGTTCAAACTAGTTCACATACCATGCATTTATAGATATTATAAGACTTGGTGATATATTTTTTAAGGAAAAATAATTAATACATCAATCATGTGCTTAGCCAATATATGATTTAGAATACCTAGGATGATTGGGATGCCATGTGTCATTAGTTAATTAGATCATAAGCTATTTATTTAATTTGATTCAAGTGACATCCTCATGACCATCAAAGTTTATCTCATATTTTTGTGAAGTTATTAAGGTTGTGATGCATGTTCTAATATTAGGTACTCATATTGTTTGAGACTTTTATTTGGACTAGTCATCCTTTCACATAGCTAAGTCATCAATATTTTGCCTTGTGGTACAATCTATGGTGTCACATGAAAAGCTAAATAACATTTTTTGATACATAAATGCCAAAGATTAAATCTTAATGTGCAAGTGGGACATTATGAGGTGTAAACCCCAAAGAAATTTTTGGATACATGTGAATGCTGAATTGTATTTTTCAAAACACAAAATATTTAGTGTACTAAATTTTTAGATGTGAAAATTATGAAGACCTTTTGTTGAAGACCATTTTTAAGGATGCAAAAATGTGAAGTGGACATTCCAAGAGTCAAATGTTATTAAATAGATGTATAGTAACCTCAATACTGAATTATCATAGTAGAAAATATAAAACTCAAATGTTGAAGTGTATTTTACAAGACCCAAAATTCTAAGTACCGCTATAAATAAATAAAATAATAAAACATTATACATTCTAAAAAAATGGACTAAATTTTGAAAAAAGACATTCATATTTCTCATTCCAAATATAAGGAAATACCATTTTAAATTAACCAATCCTTTTATCACTATTTTTGCTAGTGCCTATTGGGATGATGAATTGAAATAGTCTATTACAATGCCTTTCAAAAAAATAGTTAGAATTTGTGTATGACCTCTCTAATTCTTATTTCGTTTCCAATCGTACATGATACTATCTCTGAGTATGGATGGTTAAGATGTGAAGGATGAGTTTGGATTCCATTTATTATGCAAGAAGCATTAATATATTTTTGCTTATTTTTCATCTTTTTTCCATGCATGAACTAGGATAAACCAAGTTACATTGATGCTTCATTTTATATCATCATTTATTGGTAGTATCTCAGTAATGATTTTATCTCTAGCAACCCATACTATGCAATCCATTCCTATAGAATCATCAAGTCTGAAAAATAACATACATTTGATTTACACATATTTAGCTACATCAAATATAATTTTAATTATTTTTCTTTTTAGACCAACATATGTTTCTGTAGATGCCACTCCAAAATCTACAGTCCTATCAAGAACCATTTTGGGAAAATCTATATGTAGGGGTATGTCATGATAAGTTCTAAGCCAAAAATCTCATATGTACACAACTTCATAAGGTAAAATGTCATCTTTCATTATGCCATGGATGTTTTAGAAGTAATATGATATATCCTTTCACTTACTATTTTTGATCAAACCAAATTCATTAAATTATGTACATATTCAAGATATATTTAACTTATTTGTCACTATTTTTTATACATCTATATGAGTCTTCAACAACAATATAATCTTGAGCTATTTATCTATTTTTTAGGTCTTTAAAATATATTTTTGTTGGATTACCTTCTGGAACATTTAGCTCACCATTTTCTGTCGTTCCCCAGAATGTAATTAGGGGGACCAATTTATATATCTTATAGAGTTTTTACAACACATAATGGGCTGACCTTGCTTCATGTTTAGAAGAAAGTATTGACCTTTTGTCAATCCTACTATTTCATTTCTTCCCTTCAACTATTAAGTATTAACATACTCTCTGAAATGCACTACCTTTTCAATCAAATATGGTATGATGTTTCTTATATTTTCACACATCTTATAAGTGTCCATGATCTCTATGGCACTCCATACATTTTTCCTCATTATAAATTCATATAGGTTTCTAAATGTGCCATTGATGTCCTCATGGGTATGTCATATAAGTAGAAATATAGCATTGACATCAAGGAAAACACCTTTGTAGAGTAGGAGAGATAAATATTACAACACATACATGTACGAAAAGACTTGATTTTGTGAATTTTGTAAATGTAACATTATTTATATATAATTTTCAACATTTTTAAAACATAATTACGGATGGAAGTACCTATTCTTATCGTCCCCACAACAATTGTGTAGTTGAAGGTAGAGCTTGGAAGTAAGTTTCTTGAAGGCACTAATTTATTGTGCTTCTTCTTTATATTTCTTACATTTAGTATAACAATTGTTAGACAAAATTGCATCATATAATGAATATGTTAAAGAGATAAGTGTATATAGTAAAGATCCATAATTATCTGACACTATCATTTACATATCCTTAAAGTACTTGTTTAATAAAGTGATAGTAAAGTTAGACCCTAGAAGAACATATGGTAAAAAAATGACCATATCCACCTGCACCATGATCCTATGTTATAATCCATACCATTGACAACTCTAATATTTTGTCGATAGATTTTTGTCATTGTCCTCGACACAAATATTTTTTGACATTACACCTTTTCATGAATGATAGTGAGGCATTATTCATGTTATTTCTCTAACATTAGTTTATGTGTGTAATATATTTATCTTACAAAAAATATTTGATTTGAGGGCATCATAAATTCTTGATCAATTCATTGATATTTATCCCTAGAGAGGGACCTAGAGCATTTTTTTGTTGAGTTAAAAATATGTATGTTTTGCACCTAGAAAATTCATCAAATGTGTTAATGGACACATCATCGATATTAGTTATCCACATGTTGTTGAATTTTGGTTGGGATATTGGCTCATATTCTATATCTGCTAGGTATGCAGTGATGTGGTGAATCATAAATTCTTGAGTAAAAGATATTAAAATATGTAAACATATTATTATGAGCTATCTATATCTACCTGACATGTTAGTCATGGAGACACATCTACAAAATCAACCACCAATTAGTCTAACAAATCTTTAGTTGCCATTGTCTTCTTTTGTGGATTTTGTCAGAATCTCCCTACATGGAATGCATTTTGTTCCCAATATTTTTTGACAATTTGGAATGTCAAAAAAGTTACTTTTTTTAATACATATATTTAAGCCAATATTCCAAACAAATATTTTTACCTTGAAAATCAATGCTAGTTTTATTTTTATTTTTCTTAAATAAATTGGTTGAAAGGGCATCCAAGACATGTTTCCTCCTATCTATTATGGTGGAGTCAAGCAAATTCATATTTATTATTTTAGAATCTCAATTGAAAATCCTGACTAAAAATAAATTTTGGTGTAACATTTGTCTACATACATTGTTGTAATCTCACTATCTATGATTTCATCAAACTCCACTTGGCTGAGTGAATTGTTTGGTTGACTTTTTTTTTGGCCCAAGTATTTACAAGAATGAGCTAGTTTTCTTTTATGACTTTGAACTACAAATTTTAGGCAAGGAGCGAATTCATTATACACTACATCACAAATGTTTCCAATTTCTTTCCCCTTTGGTGTCATGTATGGTAAATTGATTTTTCTACAAGTCTCAATGTCCACTATTTTATTGGAAGGCCATCTAATGATATATGTTTAAATTTAATATGAACTACAAGTCTCACAATGTTGTATAACATGCCTTATGTAAATTTGTAATTCATTTTCTAACATTGGGATAAGAATGCAACAAAAAATCTCCCCTAGTTGTCCAAATTTAACATAACCAAAAGCATTTTTTTCATCATTTACAATAGTTATACATTTGTGAAACAAATTTACCCTTTTCCCAACAAAAGATTTTCTTAGGCTTTGAAATATGGTATAATCATCAATAAATCAAATAAATGAATCTAAGATAGGGTTTTCTTATTATAATGGTTGTATATGCAGAACAAGACTCAAATTATTTTTACTATATTCTATGTCATTATTAATAAAAAAACTTGTCTATGACATTTGACATCAATCTTGTGCTCCATCTATTAAAGCTATCAACTATATCCCCCAAATTATCCATAAAAGTTGTAATAAATAGAAGTGGTAGAGTCAAATCAAAAGCTTTAGTCACATTAAAACTTACACATTTAATAGGTATTTACTTATTATTGCATATGGAAATGAGATTTATGGATTCTAAAAATTCAACATCTGGAATTGCCACTTTGTGTATTCTTTCTTCACTAATGACCTTACCATTATTTATGAGAGAAACATAGTACCCACATTGAAAAGCCATTAACGTATGATTTTGCATCTTGGATATTTGAAAAAGACATGAGAAGAGTTGTTAATAACATTATTTATAATTTAGTCTAATTTATACCTATATGTAGGAGATAAAGTTATATTTATACTAGAACATAAGCATGGAGATATGTTAAAACCTAAAAAGGTTAAAAAGGTAATTCATAACATTTTTTTTAATGACATAGTTTATATCAATCCAAAAAATTCATGGATTTTAATTTTATATACTAAATACTTCAATTCTTGCTTTATCCTACTTTAAAGGTATCTCCTAGGAGATACATTTCAAACATGCATAAGAGAGAAATAGCCACATAGAGAAAAATAGCTAATTAAGTCAATATTTAACCATATATTTTATTATAATACAAAATGATAATAAGCAATAGGGATTTTTATCAAAATTATAGAAAATGATTAAATTATTATATTTTGGCATCCTATATTTGATTTTAACCTCTGTTGTGGACCTAAAAGTTTGAAGGTATCTCTTATGAGATACCTTTTAAACATGTGTATGGGTACCCTTAAAATTTTTAAGGAAATACTAGGTGATACCTTGAAGTGCCTTATAATAACTTCAAGGGTACCCATGACGTTAAGCTTAATAATTCATTTTTCAATAGTCAAGGACATGTGGCTACACCCATGAACCAGTGACACATGAACACTCAAAAAATATTGCAAGTTCATCGAGCAAGTGACTCTCTATGATTATACCAAGCATCTCCATGTCATGTACCTAGAGACTGATATATGGAACTTCATGTATGAAATTTTAGGGATATGTAATAAGTAATATAGTGATGCATGTCTCCCTTTGAACTACCTCTAAAATTCTTATTAAAAATGGGACCCACTTCCTTGGGCCAATGGTGCACTTTTAATTTAAAGAATAATTCCCTTGATTATTGAGGAGTGTTGTGACAACACATGTCATCGACGGAAGGGATTAAGACTTTATGTTTGTACCCATACTCACCTATGCACTTAGTTATTATGAGTCCATGATGAACACAAATAGCAGCTTCAATTTTATGGTCATGTTATTTATTCTCTCCCGATAGGATACATAAAATTATTGGACCATGGATAGGATACCTATGGTCTAGGAGTGAGAGGTTAGGTCATTCTTCAAATGAAATATTTCTTGGTCCTTAGCCAAGGACTCTTATTTCATCTATGACTAAAACTATTGTTGTGTGCTTGTAGAGTCCAGGAAGCTCTTATGGGTATGTATAATACAACTTTTTAAATGCATTTAATAAGTTAGTCAAAAAAGTAAAATATCATTGTTTGAAATTTTCTAAAAAAAAGGAGATTAAGGATCAATCTAGTTAAAAAATTACATCAATCTCAAATTAAATCTAGGAAGGTGGCAGAGAAAAGACATGTATAGTATAAGGACTACTAACGGTCATATAAGACCATTAATGATATGGTGTTTTTTAAGATTTCAATTTTTTTGAGGTAGATTGAGTTGGGATGCAATAAACTACAGCGTAATTTCAAGATTTGTAAGACAAAAAAGGTCACCATCAAAGCCAAAATATTAAAGATGAAGAATAGTGCTCATGATTAGGTATTGAGTACATTTAAAGAGGTTAGTAAGACAAAATTATATTATGAAAACCATAAAACAAAGTAGAATAATAACTTAAAAACATTACATACTTTGGTGAAGAAGAATATTCTACTTTCTACTCTCAATATATTCTCATGCAAAAAAATTGATACCTAGATTTTGATAGAAAAAATCAATCAAACATCATAGATTACAGGTTTAGTCATGGATAGGATCAAGTTGTTGATCTCAATCATAGATGTGGAGAAGGGAAAAATGAATATTGGGCTAGGTAATTAAAAAACAAAATTCTATGACCCAAATCCCTTTGACTTTGTTTATTCAACCAAAGTTACTCTCTTTGCCTTATCAACACAACTAGGAGCTTTTGCACTTCAATGTCTATCTTGGGGTTCTAATGCAGAGAGGCTAATAAATTTACCTACATTTGAGAAATTAGATGATTTCATGAATACCTTGTTAAGTAGATACAACTAAGGGGATATTATTTTATCCAGAGATATCATTATGTGGATCAATGTATAAACCATGGCAAGTTCTTAGGCCTCTCGAATCATGGAAAATCATTATTGTAATACAAGCCCACCACTTCACAATATCATCCATATGTTTGGGATAATTTTCCTACTAGGGTAGGTAGATGAACACCAATTGAATCTATTGAAGATGTTATATTTCATATTCATAGTAGAGTGTATTACAAATAGGTTTTAGTAGATATTGAAGTAGGTCAAACAGGCAACAAAAGGAGTAATTGACATTATGTATCACATAATAAAACATAATGATAAATTTAATTGGTCCAAGTTTTTCACACATGATCTTACCACTAATATCAAGAAGGTAATTATAGGTAGCTAATACAATTTTTAATATTAGTTTTAGGTTTTGTTGTTATGATTCACCCAATAGAAGTCCCCACTAGGCCAAGTTAATGTTACTACAAGATTTTGGTCTACTACTACCCTCATAGGCATCACTTAGACTAAGATAGGGAAATATTATGAGTAACTAGGGTGGTTTACCATATGGTGTGTTGAGGATATATCTTTGATTAGGTCACACCATTAAATTCCATAGGATGTCATGTAATATTTGGGGCACCATGCATTGATAACAAAGTTATACAATGGTATTCAAATCAAGGTGCATGAGTTGGCAATGCCAACTATGACTTTAACGCCGTTTTTCATCATAATGGTTAAATCACAAGCTGATGTATGGTGGTAGAGATCCCTAGTCACACAACAAGGCTAGAAAGATAAATAACAATTGTAGCTATCTGCACAACCACAAACCTCACCCCAACATTCTACAACTCCTCTAGAATAAGAAAAATGTAAATAGAAGGGACTTGTGCAGAGAGCCTCACCGCCACCATCTAGAAAGAGATCAAGGAAAATCAAGTCTTGGTTGGATAACCCAAATGTGCCATGGATAGTTTGGGAGTATGATATCATAATGTTATGGGTTATTGCATAGGAAATTTTTCAATGCATGATCAAAGACATCATTCAAAAGGTATATGATAAGGAGGGGGAGAACCTCTTTTGGAAAGTAGTGCACACTTTCCAAGTGTGGAATGAGGTAAATAGTGACCATTTGATCAATATTACATAACCCCATCCCTCTATTATTATGAATAATATATGTCAAGAAGATGCTCAATGTGAACTTGCAGTAATTATTTTTGAAAAAGATCTACAATCTAGTTCATTGTTTGCACAGTTTGTAGATCTACCAGAGGAAGGGAGCCTAATACCACCACTAATAAATAAAAAATGTAGTCATCATCGAGCAAGTCCTTCAACCACCATACTCAAACATTTGGTATATTTTATATATCTAGCCATAACAAGTATTACCCACCAAATTAATTCTAGGAGTGTACGATGAGACACAATGATACACTTATCCCTCTAGCCAAATCAAGAATTTTTTTCATGCATAGAGGTGTCATGATTAAAAAATTTGAATCTTCAGAGTGCTCATAGTCTAATATGGAAACAAATGATGTATATGTGATGGAGGGATCCTTAGATATAAATATCTAAATGAGATCCATCATTATTACTTACACTTCTATGGAGACATCTTTAGATGTTTTACAACTGCCATTGTCCAAGGAAATTAAAGGAGCAAATACATTCCAAAAATCCATTATGTGAAAGTCTTATAACTTAGAACATATGGTTTTTTGGATTTGTGAGGAGAAATTATAAGGACAAAATTAAATTATTGAGGTTAGGTAGCTCATTAATAGATCTTTTCTTGATCTAGTTGTGTAAGTCCTTGGTGATCAATTAATGTCTAAGGATAAATAACTCACTACATTAGTGAATTAGCTAAAAAAGGCTTGGGTGAGCACACATAAAATACACACCCAAGGGATAGCTATCTATGATAATGCGGAAGTCATTTATGAAATTATAGAGGAATATGTACAAGTCCTAAATTTAGTTATGCATCAAGCTAAGTAGATTTCACAAGGAATGCTTGATTTGATATAACATCTTGATAAATCCTTGGATTCTGATAAACTAGAGTTTGTAATGGTGGATAAAGCTAAAGTTGTAGTGAATGATTGAATGGATATTGGGGAAACACTAAATGATGCATTTCAATAGATTTTAGAAGCTAAGGATACCATAATGAAAATGCTCCAAGTCTACAACAATGAGATAATGTTGAACACATTTGTGGTAATTGAAGCCTAATGGATTGTAGACAGGTTGGATGATATTATGTTAGATATCCAACTTAAGTTGTCAAATGCTAGAGACTTTCTTATCATTGTAAAATAAGTAGATGCCCACAATTTGATGGTCATTCAGATTCCACTATGCATTTTGCTTACCATGATGTAGGAAGTAATTTATAATTGGAAAATGCTTAAGCATGAACTTTCATAGGTTGAACCAATTATTATGCATATCATATATGAACCTAAGTTCATTCCACCATAGCAGCTACAAGTAATTTTTAAAAAGAGAAAATTGGATATAAAGGTGAAATATGGGCAACCACAACCTACATAGTAGGTAAATGTGAAGTTCAAGTTTTGGAGTTTAAGAACTACAAAGGGAAATAAAAAATTATGGAAAACTAAAAAACATAGAGTGATTACTACCACTTTTGTGAAAGGATAATATTTTCCATCTTTAGTTGAGATCAAAGTTTAGATTTTATCTTAGGACACAAAAATAGTTTAAGTCTATGAAATAATTAGACAAGGAATAGGGACATGTTCATAGGGTATAATTTTTTCATCTATACGATCTTTTAGATGTCTTCAACCTTTATTAGGCAAGCAATATATATAAGAATGCCATGCCTCTTTTCTTTTTATATGTTGAAAAGTTGTAATGTGAAGAGATAGAGCCATGTAAAGAGTTATATATAGTGATATGATGTAATGTACTATTTTTTTGATGTTATTATTTTCCTAAGATTCTTTTACCTATGCATAGTGCACAATGTTTACTCTATTTTATTTTAGATTATTCTATGTTGAATTATGCTATTTATGATCTAGAATTCTTAATGCCATGGTATTTTATCTTTATATTTATTACGGTGTATAAAATTAAATATTGTGTAAATTCACTCATGCTATTATGATTATTTTCCACTTCTTATTATTCAAGCTACACCTATAATTTCCATATTATGTAGAATTTCCTTGAAAATCTGCTAACGTTCCTTCAACATACACATGACTATAATTTTATTTCAAGGTATCTCTAAAGAGATACCTTGAAGGGATTTTTATTACCTTCAAGTGTACCATAATTAAATTTTTTTAGGTATCAGGTATCTCGTATGAGATACTTTAAAACATGCATTTGTAGTACTTTCAATGGCAATTCTAGTATATACCTTGAAAATGTACATGATTAGAATTATTTCAAGATAACATGGAATTATAATACCTTCAATGGTTCCTCTACGCATAAAGGTGTTTATTAAGAGATACCTTTAATGTATCCATAAAGGCATTACAATGCCCTTGAATGTATATTTTGTTTTTATTCAAGTGGTTAAAAGGTAGGTTGAAGGGGCCCATTCCCTTTATATAAGAAACTAAAAAGATAAACATGATAAATCCAAAGGAAAAAAAAGGAGCAAAAGATAAACTTGATAACTAAATAACCATACTACTAAAATTATGCAAAGTATTAAAAAAACTAAGACCAAAAAAAAAGAGATAGAGCAAGCCCAACTATTCTGAATCAAAATAAAAGACCAAATTCTTGGTCATAGAAATATCACCTTTTTTTATTCTTTCCTTAGGTGTGACTTCCCACAAATATATCCTTATCTTCTTTTTATCTTTTGTATTTGAGACTAGTAGATTGGATTCCAACTTTTTCCTCTTTAATATCCCTATTGATATCATCTTTTATGCCACTTTGAGTTGATTTGTTTCCCTAGGAAGTGCATTCTAGATAACCCTTTCCCAATTTAGAAGTAACTAACACATGACCTAGGAGACCTTGTAACTTTTAGAACTCAGCCATGATTTTGTTGCATAAAAATTTTCAAATGGAAATATTTAAGTGCAAATTTTAAAGAGAATTCATGATATCTACCTTAACATAAAAATCAAGAACCCCTCTACCTCTGGTATCTAATGAAGGGACAAAGGTAGGAATTCCCATGTCTAGTCTAGGCTCCTGCTACATCAGTTCAATATAATCCTTAACATTCTTTTCTTTTAGTTCATGATCAGATGCTGAATCGATGGAAAATCCTCTCCCCTTTATTTTATTCCTTCTCATTGGGGATATCAATCACCTCAATGATGATTTTGGAACACTACCATTCTCCTCTCTTAATCATCAATAAAATCAGACCTTGGTGAATTAAGTCTATGAAAGGGTTCTTCTTGAATTTTAGTACTGAATCTTCCAAGGATTGCATAAGAAAAAATGAAATCATAATGTTGTGGCATTTGAAATGATTGATTAATAAGAAGTGAGGGGAAAAAATTGTAGTATGTTTTCTTTTTAAGGTAATATACCTCATTCTCTAGAGGTAGACTTCACGCCATTTCATTTCTAGTTCTAACCTCATGAAACCTTTTTGGGATGAAATATTGGGTTTATTATTTTCCTTATTAAATAAAATTCTAAGAAGATCCTCTTTTTTCTTCTTGCCCTTAAATTCTTTGATGCTAGAATAATGAATCCTGGTAGACTCTCTAATGAGTTCCTTAGTGATCAAGATTATCAAGCCATGGATACAGAGTTCATAGTATTTTTAGCTTTGAGTGAAGTCCTTGGAATTCCCTATGTCATGCCCAACGAGCCATTCCATGAAGGGATACAATCCACCTTTCACTATTCTATTCCGAATGTATTTATTTTCCCTGACATAAGAGCATGAAATTAGTTTGAACCGATCTTGATCCACACCCATATTGTGAATTTGTAGACTTATACAATATTCATTGTTTAATTGTTTATAAATGGAAATGGACAGGTTATGAGAGTGAGATCCAAATAAAATAATGTGATGCAAGCCCATAGATCCCCAAACATGTAAGGCCTTAGGAATAATTACCTTGCATGTGTTAACACCTAAGCTTTTGATCTAAATTTATGTAATCATGAAAATATGGGGTGTGTCCTTTCTTTAATTCAATAATTATAATGATGTCATAAAAAAAATCCTTTTCATTCCAAATAATAAAATAACTTCTTTAGACCCTGAGATTGACACATGCAATGATTCAACATTAACGAACATGTTGATTAAGATAGTTGAGTTCAAGATTGGTGAACATGTTGAAAGAAATCCATAATGAAAATGTGGGGTGTTTCCTCTTTTCAATTCAATAATCAAGATGATGTCATCAAAAAAATCCCTTCCATTCCAACGAATAAAATCACTTCTTTAGACCTCGAGATTGGCACATGCAGTGATTCAACATTAGTGAACATTTTGAGTAAGATAGTTGAATTCAAGATTGGTGAACATGTTGACTAAGATAGTTGCTTTAAATTTGATTAATGTTTTTAGATGTGTACTAGTGATTTCATTGGTGAATTTTTCTATATGTGTGTAATAGCCATCTCAGATAATTGACAAGCCTAAGCCAATTTATTATTATTATTATATAAGACTTTGGGTCTTCAAGATTTTTTTTTGGACTTTTTACATTAGATATTTTATGTGAACAAATATTATGAATGGATTGTGTGCATAATAGTTTATTTCCCCTTCAATTTATCTCCTAGGAGATACATTTAATATTTGAAAACTAAATCTCCAAGTTTAAATCCTAGATCTAATGACTTCCTATCACATAATTGATTATCTAATTATTATTGAATGAGCTTCACATTACTTTCCTAATCCTTTACCTCCTATAGTTTAAGCAATTCAGAAATCAAAACCTCCTAGGAGATACATTTAAAACAAGGATAAAAGTGGATCTCTTCAAGTGCAATTTTCGTTTACATGGAAAAGGTACTATTGGGTTATATTTTGAAGACCCTTGTAATACCTTCAAGATATATCCTATGAGATACCTATAAGACATGTATAAGAGTGGATTATCCTTTAAAGGTATCTCCTAGGAAATACCTTTCAAATAGGTACAAGAGTGGATTTATACTTCAAGGAACAAGTGAAATTTTCCTTTACATAGAAGGCACTACTAGATGATATTTTGAAGGCCTTTGTAATACCTTCAAGGTATGTCTTATGAGATACCTTTAAAACATGTAAAATTGTGGATTTAGCCTTCAATTTATCTATCTCCTAGGATATACAATTCAAATGGGGACAAGATTAGATTTCTCATTCATGGAAGGAGTACAATTTCATTTACATGGAAGGCATTACTAGATGTCTTTGATGAAGTAGTATAGGATATGAAGATTAACTATAATAAGATAGAAATAAATCAATTTCTCATTACATATATTGATTTACTACCTTATTCTCAAAGAATAAATGTTCTAGGATGTCGTGTGAAATTTCAGTGTTACACCTTCGATGTGTTTTGGTGACTAAGGTTAGGAATTGCTTGATGAGTTGAACAAAAGACATGTAGTTATCTCAAGGGACTCCTAAGACTATTTTTGATGTTAAAAATAATATTTAACCCTTCTCCATATCAATAATGATAGTACAAAATTGGAAAGTTTTCCAAGAGTCTGAGCTAGCTTCTAAGTTAGACACATGGTGGGTCCTGGCAGTTTTATTACTTCCAAGCCCTTTTAGAGATTTCCCCACTTATATTTTGGTGGGAAAGGTTCAAAGAGTAACCAATGGATTGAATTCCTAGATTTTAAAAGAGAAGTAATGACATGTGGTATATCCTTAGGTCTTTCAAGATCTAGGCCCTTTTTGGAAATTGTCTCACTTACCTTCAGGTGTGCAAGGTGTAAAAGGTCCTTGAAAGCTTGAAAAGTTCCAAAATGAAAATGTTTACTTATATGAATCCATGTGTTGTAATGAGGATTACCTATCATAAAATAAACATTTTCACCTTCTCTCTCTTTTTTTTAAATGAATCTCAAATGACTGAAAGAGGGTAGTTGGTAATAAGTTGTTAAGATTCAAAGAAGTAATGGAAACCCTAATTTTAAAATGCAAAGGATTATAACTATGTAAATTGCCTTCATTCACATTTAAATTTTTCATTTAGAGCTTATAATTTCATCTTTGAGACATTTGTGTGCCCTAACTATGTGTAACATGAAAGAGTGATTATGATAAATTCTCCAAAGGTCTTCAGTTTTAAATACATGCAGCCCTCTAGATTATCAAGAAGTGCTTTTATAGTTCCTTGTATTGTGTTCTTTGAGTATGTTTGAAGGTGTTTTTATGGTGATCATAGTGAGGAATTCATTTGATTTTAAGGTATTTCACTAAAATATATAGGGAATAATGGTGGCTACTTCAACATCTGTCAAGAGCAACATTATTTCTATCTTGGATGAAATCAAAGATATAGATTATTGAAGGGTTACAATTTGTAGCCCTATTAAATGTATTGCAGTAGCCAAACCCTCTCATATTAGTTTCCATCCTTTTAATGAGTTATATCAACCCTATGATAACATTACCCTTAGCTTCCCCATACCCATAGTTAGTGATTGTATGTGCCCAAGTATACCAACTAGACACTAAGGTTGTCATCAATGGAAGCCAATTAATTGTTTGTTCTTTCACTCCTTTGGCACTCAACACCATGCTTGGAATTATTACATAGATTTAAATTATCACACACTCTCTAGAGGAATGTAAAGATTATATATAAAAGAGTAACATGACAATATGGGACATTAATAACTCTTATTGTCTAGTTAAGAAAAGGCAAAAGGTCTCAAGAATGTCTAAGAATCTGAAATTAGTGGATTTCAACAAATTTACCTAGTCTATGATTTCCATGTCAACAAGAGTTTATGATATTCCCACTATAGATAAATTTTAACCTTGGATGTATATAATCTTAATTTTTGTGTTAGAACAATAGAAGAAGCTAGACTAGGTTACCATTCTAAGTGATAATCTGCATAAGTAGATGATGCAACTCTAGGTTACAGTCTACTCAAATGAGAAATTCATAGGTACATGTTACATGTCCTCCTACATAATGTACAACTTGGTGAATAATAGGACATTATAGTGACTCACCAAGAATCTCAATGGGATGAGAATATATGTGTTTTATCCTAAAATAACAATGGATGGCTTGAAGAAGAAATTATATAGAGTTCATAATTATTTCCTTAATAATATGATGAGTGTCTTTTATCCTCTAACAGGCCTAAACAAGGTGTCTAAGGGGGATATAGACATAATTTATAAATATGGCACATCATATATTCAATTTAGATCATTTACTTATATCAAAATAAGTGTCTACTTGGGGTCTCCTTACAAACTATTGAGTTACTTGGATGATAGACTAGTTGTGAAGGAGTTAATTAGGTATATGGTGCCCCTTCCTGAGATGATATAAAAAAAGAAGGTAAATAACCCTTTCAATTTTCTAGTTAAAATTAGACATTATGCATGTCCTTACCAATGCTAAGAGTTTGGATTAGCAAAATACCATATAGGCCTAACTATGATATCAAATGATGGGTGAGAATAGTGACCAATTTAATTATATATCAATCACATTTTGAAGACATCTAGTCTATTTACACTACCAAGGAAGATGTCAAAAAGTTAGATTATATGAAACTGATAGTGCAACATGTTTTTTCTTACAATATCACTCTCATCCCCAAGGACATGGAGGATGATAATAAGACACTATCTATAATATATAATCAGTTCAATATTGAAGCCTAAACCATCTCACAAGTGGAGTTCACTGCTAAGGAAAATTATTGCATTCCATGTAGGGAAATAACAATCATGAGAAAACATTTCAAGTGGTGAAAAGAACATGGGGTTGTTTTTAATACTTATGACACCCATTAAAGATTTAAAATGTTTCCTCTAAGAATACAATGGTACTCCCTTGGTTTCACATTGAACTTACTTAGACAATTGATGTGGAATCGATAAGCACATTATAGTCTAAGTCAAGATTATCTTTCTCAAAGTTAAAAAATATGGTTGAAAATTGGGATAAAATTGCTACTAGGAAGGTTACATTGGTTAGTGCCACCCTAATATCAATCACATCAGAAGGAGCTTGAACTATACAAACCATCCCAATGGTTAATCTAACTATGGTCCCACTTACTCCACCAACACAATATCCATATGTATTCCCTCCCCTAAATATTTATTGAAGGAAGAGAAGAAGTGAGGAAGAGTCAGAGCAGCCTAAGAAAAAAATAGTTGAAAGGGTTTGAAGACATTTAGATGGGATTCCTTAGATGAGAAAGGAGGTTGCATTCAATTACCTACTTTCTTAGGAACTCCCCATGAAGAGGAAAGAAGAACAATCCTTATATTCTTATATATTGAGAGGTATGAGTGATGAGGAAGACTCAGATGAAGATAGACCCATTATAGAGGTGATGAAAAAGTATTGAGCATTCACTCCTGAACTAGTAAGAATTGGGAAAATAACGCTAAGGGAAAGACCATAGATCCTAATGAAAGTCCCAATGATTGTTTTATTTTTAGAAGAGGGTCCTTTATGATTATAAAGTAAGGGTGATAAGGAGGAATTTATGACCTTAATTGATCCCCTCTCTTTTGAAGTTGTTGTGAAGGTTGGAGTTGAGGTGACCACACAAGTTTAGACCCCTCAAGAAAAGGAAATGATCTTGTCATATATAGAGAAATTTGTTGAGAATTTCATCACCCATTCATGATGCCAAGATAGTGAGGGTGAAGCTAAGGATATGAATAAATTAAATTAGAAGGATAAGGTAGAGCTAGAGTAGGATACTCAAGTCACCATTAATCTTGAAGTGGTGGTTGCACTACTACAGATAGTTCCAAAGGCATCACAAGTTTTACACTCCCCTCTAAAGGTGTCAATTTTAGCACCAGAGGAGAAGGTGAGTATAAAGAAAGGTAGGGGAGTAAACCTAAAATTGAGTACCCCCACCCATGCACAAATAAATAAATAACTAGACTAGTTTAGTAAAGGTACTAAGGAGAGTGTTTTAGGTAATGTTACTTTAGTTGAAGTACCACAATGTATCTTTCCTCACATCAAGGTCCATGATCCAACCCAAAATAAATATTTGGAGGCCATGATTGATGAAGAGTTGTCTGATGGTAAGAAGGAGGCCACCATAGCCTCATCTATACTTAATGCTAAGATAAATAAATAAGGTGAAGTGAGTGTAGAACCTTCCAGTCAATTAGTAAGATGAGGAAGATCTATTGAAATGTTTCTCAAGGACTCTCATCAATTTGATCCAGATTTTAATTTTTCAAAGAAGATAGAGTGAAACCTAGAAGTGGAACCTAAAGAAAACAAGGGTGGTGAGGAGTTAGAAAGTGATGAATAAATTGAATAGTTTGTATTAAGTCCACAACCCATTCATACATCACTTCATAAATTAGTTAATCTGATGACACCACCCTTTACTATATCAAGGCCTGCATCTATGTCCAATACATCAGTGAGATTTTAGAACAAACCCGTTCTTTGGGTTGAGGAATAGGTCAAGTAAGAGGACATTATAAGCAAAATTGGGGAGATTGACATAGTGAAGATCACTCAAGCATATGAGTACAAACACCCAAAGAATTAAAAGACACATTATAGGACCACATTCACTACCATAAGAGAAAGTAATCTAGAGGTATCCATTCCCCCATTAGATGTTGTGAAGATAGATGCTCCCATTAAGAGTTATACTATTTATAGCTATAGTCTAGGGGAGCCATCTAGGAATGAGATGAAGCAAAACTCATAGGTTTTAGTTAACATGGTGGATCATAATATGGATAAATAAAAATAGACCATGGAAGAGTTGAAGGCATCAAATTAGGCTATGATCTAGTACTTAGAAAAGATACTAAGTGAGCCCAAAGTAGTAGATCCAACTATCAGTATTACTCCAGATCATCCTCTCTTCTCAATAAAGTCATTTGATTTTGGGAAAATTGATTATTTGAAGTGTAGAAGAACAGAAACATAAAAATGGCAAGAAGATTTGTGCACCAAGGTAGAAGAAATAATCCACTCAACATTGAAATGCTTGAATAATAAAGTGGATAATAAGAGGTAGTGTGATGTTCAAATAATTTTCTATGAGATAGATATCAAGATGTGGTAGGAGGTCTATTGTGAAACATATGAGGTCTTACAAGATAGGCATAAATACTTTGACCATAGAAAGGATCATTACTCCCAATAATCACAAGAAGGTGAAGGAGTGTTCACTGGTAGTCAAGCATCATTTGATGATGCTCAAAGATGAAATATTAAATTTAAAAGGAGAAGATTAGTCCTTCAAGACTAAAACAAAAGATATAGATGCTATATTAAGGAAGATGGTAAGCCTTGATGGTGCAAGTGACTTGGAGGAAGAGATTATACACATTACTCTGAAAAACCTCATCAATACACCATAAGATTCTTTTGATGTTGGTAAAATAAAATAGTTGGTGTCACTTGAGAAGTCTTGTGACAATCTTAAATACTTCATTGGATGAAATAAAACCATGCTTTAGAATATTATCACCTAGATTGAGGAGTATAGAGTAAAATTCAAATACCAAGCAGGCCTAGACTATGGGAATCTTGCCCCTATACTAGAAGGATATACCAAGTATAAAAATAATTTTGAAAAATATTCCATCATCCAGATCAAATACAAAGCATAAATAAATATTTTGGTTTTTCTAAGCTGGCACCACTTTTTTCTTCCTTTCCCTCCCATCTTCTTTCTTCTCATTTCCCACTAGGAAACCATTGTAATTAGCTTGATAGTGGCATGTCATTTTCAATTAGTTTTTGTGTAATCATGAAGATAGGAAAGGGACATTTTTGTCTACTGTGGAAGAGGAAAAATGTTTTGTTTTGTCCCTTATGAGATCTACCTCAATGTAGATAACTAGAAAATATCCCACCAAGCTAGAGGAATAGTTTTTCCATCATGAAACGATCAGGAGCATATCCACACATGTTTTTTTTACATTTTTATAAACTCTCATATGGATTAATTAACTTTTTTTAGATTAACATGGTTTTACCTCTTCTAATGTTTTTATGAATTATTTCTTGTGTTTCTACAATATTTTCAATGGACATGCTTAGGTTATCTCAAAGGTTTATCCTATGAGATCCCTCAAAGGGCCTTAGAGTACCTTATATCTTAATTTCAAATGTCCTTGTAAGGGATTTGATATAACCATGACACCTTTGTATTTGGTACAACCCTAATACACATGATTGAAATTTTATTTTGAGGTTTCTTCTGGGAGATACCTTGAACATGCACACAATTAAAATTTATTTCAAGTTATCTCTCCTAAGAGATACCTAGAATGGCCTTGAAATACATTCCATTTTGATTGAAAATTTTCTTCCAAAGTATTTTATATAACCATGAAAATTCTTTATTTGGCAAGAAATCTAATGCACAGTATTAAAAATTTCTCTTGAGATATCTATTATGAGATATGTTGAACATGCAAACAATTTGGAATTTTATTTCAAGGTATCTCTTGGGAAATACCTTGAAGGGCCTTATAATAAATTATATTTTGATTTTAAATGTCCTTGAAAAGTATTTGATATAATCATGGTAGCTTTTTATTTGGCAAGAACCCTGATTCACATGAGGTATCTCTTAGGAGATACATTGCACATGAACATGATTGTAATTTTATAGGAGATACTTCAAAGGTCCTTAGAAAACCCTACATGTTGATTGAAAAGGTAATTTCAAAGGATTTGATATAACCATTATTTTTTTTTATTTTTTAAGAACCTTGATTCACACTATTGGAATTTTCTTTCTCGATATCTCTTAGGAAATACCTTAAACATGCACGCGATTGGAATTTTATTTCAATGTATGTACTAGGAGATAACTTGAAGGGCCTAGGTATACCTTTCACTTTGATTTAAAAGTTAATTTAAATGGATTTTATATAACCATGACACCTTTTTATTTCATAAGAACCATGATTCAAATGATTGGAATTTTCTTCAGAGATATCTCCTAGGAGATACCTTGAACATGCACATGATTGGAATTTTATTTCAAGCTATCTCTCCTAGGAGATACCTCAAATGGCCTTATAATACCTTCCATGTTGATTATAAATGTTTTTTCAAAGGATTTGATATAACCATGAAAACTTTTTATTTGGCAATAACCCTAATGCACATAAGGTATCTCCTAGGAGATACCATGAACATGCACACAATTGGAATTTTCTAGGAGACACCCCAAAGGGCCTTAGAATAACTTCCATGTTGATTATAAAGTTACTTTCAAGGTATTTTATATAACCATTAAAAAATTTTATTTGGAAATAACCTTGATGCACAATATTAGTATTTTCTTTCACGATATCTCTTACAAAATACCTTGAACATGCACATGATTGGAATTTTATTTCAAGGTATCTCCTAGGAGATACCTCAAAGGGCCTTGGAATAAATTATATGTTGATTTAAAATGTATTTTCAAGGGATTTGATATAACCATGACACCTTTTTATTTGATAAGAATCATGATGCAAATGATTATAATTTTCTTTGAAGGTATCTCCTAGGAGATACCTTGAACATGCACATGATTGGAATTTTATTTCATGGTATCCCTCCTAGGAGATACCTCAAATTTCCTTGAAATACCTTCCATGTTGATTATAAAATTCCTTACAAAGGATTTGATATAACCATGACAACCTTTTATTTGGAAAGAAACCCGATGCACACTTGGAATTTTCTTTTGAGCCATCTCTTAGGAGATACCTTGAACATGCACACAATTGGAATTTTATTTCTAGGAATTCCTTTGCTGCAATTATTTCATAAAAATTGTTCACAACAATTTATTTGATAGAATAAGTCCAAAGAAATTAGTTATACCATATCTCCCTAGAAGAATTAATGTCAATCAACACATGAAATGTAAAATAGTTGTAGTCCACTTACTCCCTCAATTGAGAGGAGTGTAATGGTCTAAAAAAATATGGCCTTCCTTACTTAATGTTTTTTTAAAGGCATATGATAAGTAGAAGGTAGTCTAAGAAGAAGTTAAAAAAGAGTTTGTTTTCATAAATTTTGATGCATCCCTACCTAAGTAATGGATTTGAGGAGTGATCCTTCTCAAATGCCTAATTTCACAATAAAAAATCTCCCATCAGGTGTCAAAGTTATTAGCTTGTCCAAATGACACTATCTAAAGTGTAAGGAAAAAGAAACTAGAAAATGACCAAGGTTTTTAAAACATCCTTGAGAAATGACAACCATTGTTCTCCATCACCAAGAGGTAGAACAGACAGCCAAGATAGTTTGTATATGAGAAAAATATTTTAGACTTGGCTCAAGCACACAAGGATCCTATGATGTGAATCCATCAAGGCAATAATTTATCTCGCTAGGAGATAGAGGAGGTGTAGGAATTAACTAAAAAAATTGAGAAACTCAAGGATTAATCCAAGATAATGCACATTCTTATAGGTATTCAAATTATAGTTCAAGAGGTTGATTCAAAGTGTTATAACTCTATAGAGGCCATGGAGTTTATGAAGGTTGAGTTGGATCCCCATGTGAAGTAGGAAAATCAGATATGTAACTCTTTGGTTCAAGATAGCGTGAATCTTAAAATTCTAGTTGTCTATATAGGTAACTCTTTGTATGACCATCTTGATCTTATGACATTTCTTGAGGCATCTAATGTCTTAAACCTAGTTGTCATCTAGAATGAGGAGGTGAAGGATTGGTTAAAAGTAGCTGGGGATTTGATCCCTAAATATCACACACATGAGGCTCAGCTCCTCCAAATGTTTGATGAGTTAAAATTGCCTAAGGCAAGAGATTCTACTAGTAAATTGATTAGTAGACTTAATTTTGATAAAATTGTCCAAGAGGCTATAGAGGACTTTAACCAAAGCATATAATATTTATCAATTAACAAGATAGAATATAAGTTAATAAAAGCTTGAATGAAGGTAACCAAATTTGACATGTTTAGGAATAAATTCCAAATAACTATGGATGAACATGCGAGACTCCGTGGATAGACAAAGAGACTTCACCAACTATCATTGCTTAATTTAGACATTATCTAACTGTAGTATGTTGTAGCACAAAAAGTCTATGACGATAATGAGGAAAAGAGAAAGAAAGCTTCTGATTGTGCTACTTTATCTTAGATGGCTACTTTGACTTCCATACTAACTAAAGTTCATGCAATAGTCTAGACAACTCAACCTTGATAGGCTAAAATCCATATGAATGTACAATTTTTGTCATATCCCATATACTTATATTTTCCTTATAATTAGATTAAATCATTTTTAGATTGACTTTATATTTTTTTGTATAGGCACACATTGCATAATTTTATAAAATTCAATTAATATATTTATAACTAAATTGTAACCAAATTATATTGAGATGTCATTTTCTTTTGAATACAAATATGTCTTAGCATTTGTTAGCTAAACCTTGAGATCATTCATAAATTTCTCATGATTTTTAACATCTTTATTCAAAATACATATCTCCTCTTCAAGTTCCTTGATCATATCCTTCCACTATTGATTCTCTTTTTTAACCTATTTAGCCATCTCTATACCTATTCAAAATCTCTTTCAAGTGGTTAAGCTTCCTTCAAAGGACCCACTCTGATACCAATTGTTAGAGGTATAATCACTAAGAGGGGGTGGTGAATTATTGAACCTAGATAATCCAACTTCTATTTCCAAACCCTTTCAAACTCTTATTCAATTACCAAAATCATTAATGAAGCATAAACATCAGTCATAGCAATGAACAAGAGATACAATGCAAGTTCGATCATATAAAGTTAGTTATAGATGGGAAACCCTCTTTGGGAATAAAAAGCACTAAAACCCACAATTGGTCTACTATCTTATAATAATAAAAACTAATATAGACTAGTTGTAACTAATCAAGGAACTACCATCACTTATTTTGTGAGACTAAAATTCCATAAGGTGATACAACAAGTGTCTAGCTAAGAAACCACAATAACTAGACTTTTAGAAAGTTTCACCTTACAAGGAGGGAACAACCACCTTAGATGTTGAGAAACCAAAATAACACCTATGAAAAAATCTACCTTTGAAATGATGTTTTCAACACTAGATGATGAAACTATGATTATCACTCTTCACCTTTAGCAACAACTCTGTCACCTAACACACCCTGCTAGCCAAAGCACATTAAATAGTTAAACCAACACACAAATATAAATTAGGACACATTACATATCCAAACTAACCCTAGTCCTCAAATTTAAACACTCAATGCATCCAAAGCCACTTTTTGGATCACTCTTCAATCCTTAGCAACTACTTTATCATCACATCTGCAACATGACCAAATAGTCATACACATAGTCCATACACTTATTTACCTCTTAGATCAACCACCAAGATCATTAGACATCAAAAAAACTTCACTCACACATAAGGCATCCAAATCATCCTTTTGGATGAACCTATAACTCTTAATACATCCTCAACTTACAAGAGCACTATTCTAACATCAAATGATCATAGTCACCTTTGCTCACCTCTGTGTATGCTCAATCAATTCTAGCAAAGACCTTGTACACAAGAAAACTATGAAAATATACATAGTCAAATTATTAAGCTTTGTTCATACATAATATGTATTAGTCCCACATCCAAATTCCACGTAAATCATCCTCATGGAGCCTATATCACCTTCTAATAGCTAATTCATCATGAGACATAAAAAAAACATCAAAATGAGCTCAAATTTCCTTCTAGATTCACATGTAGAATACATTCAAACACAAATTAAGATTTGTAGCTAAATATATTTGACCATACAAACATTTAGATCATCTAACTAGGTTCATTTTAATTACCATGGATTCCTCTAAAACTTAATTTTTTACTCCATCAACAAACTCATTCCAGATCAAAAGTTATGGATGAAATATAAAGCACTCATTTTTCCCTTTGTAAATTTGAATATTAAAATTTAAACTCGGGACTAATGTGATCATAACCATATGACCAACTCCCCCAAACTTATGCATACGTGAAAATGGTGACATCAACAAAATGCCTACTCATATTTCCTACCACTAGACCAAAATGTATAGATAAAAATAATGATCAACTAGATCAAGTCCACTCACTTCAATAATCATTATAAGCACCCTTGACACCCCATATGATATATGTAACATGTCCATACAAATAATATCATCCATCAAATGCCTCCCTTAGTCAAACATGAAGAACTATGTAGGAATATTGAGGCTAATTGAAGCACACTTTGTCATTGTCATTCTAACACACATGACACCTCATCAACATCCTTGGTCACCTTGGAGACATCTTTAAAAAACATTCAATAGTTCCCCCCTCATTTTTAACTATAATATAGTTGTTATCAAAATTAGTAAAAGGAGCCAAAGAATTTGAGATTTTCTCTATAGTGTTCTCTTGGTCCTTGTTATTATTTGGGTTGCTAACAAAAATAAAATGAGATTTGTTGGTCTTTATTGTTGAAAGGGAACATTTTTTTCCCTACCTTACTCCCTCATTTTCAAGTTTTAAAACATGACTCAATTTAGATTAATGCTCATTGTGTATATCCATTTATTTCTTTAAGATTTTGGACTTATATTGGAAAATACAAAGCAATTTACATCATAAATAATATAGATAGATTGTGTCACTACCATATTCTTGTTGTCCTTGCATTAGGGTCTCCTTGTAGACTAGAAGGTGGTAAGTTGTAACCACATAATCTCTCTATCAAAACTAAGTAAATCCCCAAGGTGTCACTACCATATTCTTGTTATCTCTATAATCTAATAAATGTTATTCTTTTGTTCATATTACATCCTTGACATAGACACACATCAACAGTCTAGAAGGAATTGAGGATGAATCTGAATATTCTCAACCTACTATTTCCTGTCATGCACTTTTAGATATTAATACTCCATGTATTAAGGTGGTTAGTTTCCTAAAGAAATAAAATTTGACTATACTTATTTATTATGGGAGTACACATAAATTCATCAACAATAAGTTGGCTATTCAATTGGACTAATTAATTTACCTAGCTCTAGAATTTCAAGTCCTAATTACATGTGGGGGTATAGTCAAATGTTTTGGTAAATTCCATATTATAAAGCTCTGGGAGACTCTACCTTTTATATTATCTTATGTTTTTAATTATCATGGATGGGACTAATATTTTTTTGGATTGTAATGGCTGACCACTTTATGCACAATTAAGATGAATTTTGAGTAACTATTCATGCTCATTGATTTAAAAGGAAGGACATTTGAACTACATGGTTATTAGCTAAATCTAAGCAATTGGTTATTTTTCAAAAGATGATGAAGATGATCAAAAAAGTTGTAAAGTAATTATTGTATGACTATTTTCCATAGATTCTAAGCCAAACAAGGAGTCTACCCATATTGAAATAAAATTGGTGGAGTCTACCCATTTTTATCATATACACCCAATTGAATCCTTTGACCTATTTTCATTTCTAAATAGGCTTTACAGTAGTGCTCACTACTACCTAGGCCAACCCAGGGCCTCCCTAAGCTTGACACACATTCTTAAAAATTGTTTTATTTTTTATTAAAAATTAATTAAAGTATATACAGGCAGAACATTTGGAACAATATTTATTGTATTATTGTATAAAATTTTAGTGTTACAATTTGAAAACACTATTTACCCAAATAATATACATGTGCATGCTCCTTTAGAAGAAGGCTCACTGACATCACAACTAGGCATGCTTTAACAGGGCAAAAAAAATTACAATAATCTAGGTAGACTATTTGAATCTTAGTGATTTCATAGTATATTAAGGTGATAAAAAATGAAAAAAGGGCCAAGTAAACACAAATAAATCAAACATTTTAGACATAGTATAAAAATATATTGAACACTATTAAGATTAAATACCTAAAAATAAGGATTTTTGCACATTTTAGATAGAGTAAAAAATATATTGAACACTATTAATATTAAATACCTAAAAGTAAGGATTTACAAAAATGGTAGTAACAAATATGGCCAATGCTTTAGAAACTGTACAACCTACTCTATTTCAATTTATCAGTGCTCTATAGTCTATGTTTGAAAAAAACTAAGAATATGTAGGAATAGGAATATATCTACTCAGACATGTTCAATGGTTTCTGT
The DNA here is from genome assembly GCA_037957365.1 of Torreya grandis. Lineage (NCBI taxonomy): Eukaryota > Viridiplantae > Streptophyta > Pinopsida > Cupressales > Taxaceae > Torreya > Torreya grandis. Next base: position 77,235 of record JARHVA010005813.1, on the reverse strand, counting down.
TTCTCTTAAAAATGTGTGAAAATTATATGGATCTTATTTTGCAATGTAAGTTTGAATTTCAAATTCATTGGGGACTCCCACCTATTTTTGAATGCAAATGCACCTCGAGTAGTCAAGTTGAATTGAAGGTGAGTGATATATTTAATATACAAAAATGATATTTATATATTATATTAAAAGATATAATATTTATTTAAAATATATAATACAAATATATATTATATAATGTAATATAATTTTACAATATTATGTTAATGTAGTTTATAAATCAAATTATATTTATATATTATATATTTCAGTATAAGGGGAAGGTCCTAGTAGCCATGCACCCTTAATTTGGACATCAAATTAGGTGACATAACATCACATTAGATTTTTACAATTTTAATATGCCATCTTCACTATTTATAACTAAAGTTTCAAGGTCTAACACATTGTACATGTTACGATATAACCAATTTTATCATGAGAGGTCATAAAATGCATTTTCAAAACCTATGATCAAAACATAACATTTTGATTACAAATAACTATGTATGAGAGGATCAATACTCGAGTCTTACTTGTCAAGATGTGATTGGTTACTTTTAATTTTATAGATTAAATTTTTAACAAGTATTAAATACTACATTTTCAGCTTTTGGTGCACTTTAATATTTGTACACACCAATATGATCCATCGATGGAGCACATGTTAACAAAAGCCCTTTTCAATAATTGGAACATGCAAAACTATTACAACCTTTCATACAATATCTTTAAAATAAAATATATAATTTATATATAATATTACTTAGTTTAATGTGTGTGTGTGTGTGTGTGTGTGTGTGTGTGTGTGTGTGTGTGTGTGTGTGTGTGTGTGTGTGTGTGTGTGTGCGCGCGCGCGCGCGCACGCGAACGCACGTGCATGCACACATTGTACAAAATGGCATCCTAGAGTGCACTTGATGGTGCTATAGGCCTAGTAATACTTGACATCCCAAAAATATTTGATGTTGCCCAAAATGGTTGCGAACTTCCGTCGAAACACATAGATTTCAATAAAATCAAATCAATTTTTATGCTTTCAACTTGTTCTATTATGGTATTTAATTGGGAAATGTGCATATTTTCACTTGGTTTATTTTTCTCATGTGTGTAGGAGAGAGTAAAAAAAATTAAGACATATACAAATTTAAAATTTTATTATGCTTCATTATGCACTCACCTTTGTTCATGTGCATAATTCTTCACACATGCACACACACATATCATGACATATAATGTATGTATATATGTATTGGTGATAGGGGTTATGTAAAGAAAAAGAGTGTAAAATTAGAATTGATGGTTAAACATAGTAATTATAAACCCTTGATAATGTTAAAATATTTATTAAGTTAATCTTTAAATATAATTTTGTGTGTAGACAGATCATGATCTGAATAACCATGCAATGATTTAGTCTATGATGGATTGCATTCTATATTTGAAGGGAGAGAATCTTAGCATGTAATCTCTACGTTGAAACTGAAGTGGACATATATGTTCCAAATACACCATTTATTTCAATGCATTATTAGATCATAGATCACCATAGTTAGTTTATACTAAATTTTACTAGAAACACCACCATAATTAGATATGCACCTAGCCTATCCTGATTAAAGAATTTTGATTTTTTAAAAAAGATTAGATCTTGAAGCATCATAAACCATAAAGGAGCATAAAACATGAACTATAGTCCATTATGTGATCAAAGATAAAAAAATATAGACGTAGAAGAAAATAAATAGAAGATAGAGATAATTTTCCATTGCAAATAACATATAACATGACATCCTCATAGACGGATAACATAATATAAAAGGCTTCAAGGGTATATAAAAAACATCCAATCGCATCCATGAGGTTCACCTACTAATGTTACAAAATGAAAAATTATAACTATCACTACTAGTCTATTAAAATGGTTGGTTATCATTTGTTTATATTCTTAATTTTGTAAATAGGTGCATTGAATACATTAATCTTAGTACCTATGTATTAAAAAAAGCCATGAACAAGGTTGAAGTATATAAAAGTCAAAAAATCCAAATAGACTTGTATAAGGAAATTGATGAACACATCTCCAACTCACTTTATGACACCTATAGTAAGAAACATCAAGAAACACATCTCATAGTCAGACTTAAAAATTGAAGTTAGTGAGCAAATTATATTTATGGTCTTATAAACTGGAGAAATAAAATAAAA
>JARHVA010005813.1:12500-70000 GCA_037957365.1 Torreya grandis | reverse complement strand
TAAGGAGCATAGTTGTGGGTGATCAAGTTATGTCTTGGTGATTAAAATGGAAAAAATTGTTTTTTTACAATGGTGTTAAAAAAATTACAAGTGACAAAGAATAATTTTGGATTTATAAATACGATAAAATTTTGAAGTGGACATATATGTTCAAAAAACACCATCGATTCCAATGTTTATGGATACTATTATATAACCACCACTTATTTATGATAATAATTAATATTAATGTTACATCTTCTAAAAATGTGGATGAAACTCCACTTACTATGCAAGAGCCTAATAATTATTTCTAAATCATTACCATCAGTTCCAAAGTTCCATGATGATAAGTTTACTTATATTTCCATATTTAAACTTCTATAATTTTCATTATGGTATGGTCTTGTAGTGGATTATTGAACAATTTTAATTATGGTGATCCCCTAGATGTGATCAAATACCCCATGGTAGGAGACCCATCAATTGTAATTTATTGTGATGATTATTTTGATATTTTATTAAAATGAAATGTCTTATATTATATAAATCTAGATTTAGATATATTCTATAAATGGATTCAAAGTCAATATATAGAAGTATTATTTATAGTAATTGTTCTGAGGTAGATTGATTAATATGCCCTCACATAACCATAATTTAGATAAGAACATAAAATCCTTTCCTAAGAGGTGTTTGAGTTACTAGGTGTGATTTTGTGTCACTTATTTTAATTACCATTTTGCAGTTGAACTAATCTCCAAATACTAGTTTGTGAGCTCAAAAAAGGTAACTCATTCTCAGAGGTATTTGAATTTGTATATTAAATTATATCAAAGGTATAATTTTTAGGGGATGAGGGCTTAAAATTAAGGAGTCAAATCCCTATTAGACATTTTGCTTATGTTAAATCTACAAAAGATATGGATGAAAATATACTTATTATGAAAGATAATATTATTTCTAAATCATTAGCACAATATCTACATCAAAATTTTAACTCCCTTGGTATCAATCATGGGTCATATGTATTCTCTAGATACGAAACTTAGTTATGGGTGATCAGGTTTTGTCTTGGTGATTACAATGGAGAAATTGCTTTTGTTAGAATGGTATTAAAATTTTTGAAGTGATGAAGAAGAGTTTTGTGTTTAGAAATATGATAAAAATTTGAAGTGGACATATATGTTTGAAAGACATCATCTATTACAATGTGTATGCCTAATATTATACCACCACCACTTGTTTCTCATAATAATTAGTAATGTTACATCTTCAAAAAATCTAGATGAAACTCCACTTATTATGCAAGAGACTAATAATTATTTATAAATCATTACCATCAGTTCCAAATTTCCATGATGATAATTTTACTTGTATTTCCATATTTAAACTTATATAATTTTGATTGTACTATGGTATTGTAGTGGATTATTGAACATTTTCTAATTTTGATGATCCCCTAGATGTGATCTAAAAACCCATGATAGGAGATCTATCAAGTGTAATTTGTTGTGAAAAGTCTATTGTTATTTTATTTGAATGAAATTTGATATATTATACAAATATACAATTAGAAAAATTTATAAATGAACTTAAAGTCTATATATAGTAAGTGTTATGAGGTATACTACTTATTATGCCCTCACATAACCATAATTTAGATTTGCACACAAAATCCTTTCTTAAGAGGTCTTCTATTTACTAGGTATGATTTTGTGTCACTTATTTTAATTACCATTATGGGGTTGACTTCATATCCAAATATTACTTTGTAAGTTCACTAAAGGTGACCCACCCTCAGAGATATTTGAATTCGTGAATTAAATTATCTCAGAGGTATAATTTTGGAGGGGGCTAAAAATTAACAACTCAAATCTCTATTATAGAATTTTCTTATGTTACATATTCAAAAAATGTGGATGAAACACCACTTATTATGCAAGAGCATATTTTTTCTAAATCATTAGCACAATCTCTATGTCAAAATTGTAACTCCCTTAGTTTCAACCCCATTACTGGGCTTCAAAGATAAAGTACTCAATGTGTTGTTAGATGAAATGTTTAACCCTGACTCTGTATCAAGATATCACATGGATTGTTATCATGAATGAAAATTTAATGATTATAGATTGGTATGGTGTAGACTACTTATTCCCTCACATAGCCATAATTTAGATAACCTCACAAAATTCTTTCCAAAGTCTAGGTTTTGAGTTACTAGGTATAATTTTGTGTCATTTAGTTTAATTACCATTTTGGGGTCAAACTCATCTCCAAATATTAGTTTGTTTATTCAATAAAGGTGAATTGCTCTCATAGGTATTTGAATTGGTAAATTAAATTATTTTAAAGGTATTCTATGGGGCCTAAAAATTAAGGAGTCAAATCCCTATTACACAATTTAATCATGTAATTTAATGAATAAATATGATCAAACCTATTAAATTAGAATAATTATAATAAACAATAAATATTTGTAAATATTTTTATATTAATAAACTATCTGAGTTTATTATTTATTTTTATTTATGTTTAAACAATTAAACATTTTTAGTAAATAATATACATAGTTGTTTAGATATTTAATATCTTTAAATATATAAATATTTTTTTTCAAAATAGTTTTCACGTGCACTTCAAATTTAGGGTTAAGTTTACCTTTTTCTCTTTCCATTATTTTCTCTTATCTTTTCTCTCTCCATTTTGAAGGATGAAAAACATTCTTTTATTGACTGTTAGGTTAACTGTGGTGTTAGTGGTGGAAGCATTGACACCATTTTTCACTTTTATTTTGGTAGGTGTGGTATTAGTGGTGGAATATTTGACCCTATTTTTCACTATCATTTTTGTAGGTACATATTTTCAGGTATTTAATCTATGTAATTTATTGTTTTACTATATCTAAAATGTGTGATTTTTTTGGCTTGACATGAACCTTTCATTCATTGTTTACTTCTTTAAGTTATGAAATCACTGAGATTCAGATAGATCTAGAGTTTTGTTATGAAATGGCTGAGATAATAAAATGGAGAAGATTAGGATTATTTATCACATACTTATATTCAAAGGGACCCAAGTGGTTAATGTGAAGTAAAAGCATACATTTTTAATTAATTGTAAGCAAATAATGAAATCACTAAGATAATGAAATAGACTAGACAATGAAATGGCAAAGATTAGGATTATTTAATGCTTAATTATATTAAGTAGGGACCCAAATGGTGAATTTGAGGGGAAATCTGAGATTTTTTATTAAATGTAAGCAAATAATGAAATGGTAGAGATAATTAAATGGTAGAGACTAGGAATGTTTAGGGCTTACTTATATTCAATAGGGACCCAAATGGTGAATGTGATGGGAAAGTAGACATTTTTTATTAACTGCAAGAAAAAAATGAAATGATTTGAGATTAGTATTATTTCATTCTTACTTGTATTTAATAGGGACTAAAATGGTGAATGTGAGGGGAAATTATAATTTTTTAATAAATGTAAGAAAATAATGAAATGGTCAAGATAATGAAATGATGGAGATTAGAATTGTTTAGAGGTTACTTGTATTCAATAAGGACCCAAATGGTGAATGTAAGGGGAAAGTAGATAATTTTTATTAAGTGTAAGAAAACAATCATAGTAAAAAAGTACCATGATGTAAGAGGTTTTAAATACTTACACTATCTCTATCCTGTCACATTGCTCATTTGTTGGCTCTATTCAAATACTGTGAATTATTTCTATTTTAGATTGAGTTGAAAAGTCATTTTTTGGCCTATTTGACGTTATTATTATTTGAGTTAAATTATTTCCACTTTAGACTAATTTTAAAATTCATTTTTTATGTTGGTAAACTTTTGTCTCATATTGTGTCATAAAATATAATGAATGAATGATTGTGTTTTATTGTTTTCAAAATATTGGAGTTATATTCCTAAATAATAAAGGGCTTGAGCAATGTAAATTAGTAAATAAATATGTAATAACTAACCTACTAATTTGTGTAAATAGATTATGTTTTTGCCTTTTCTAAATATAGTAGGAAATGAGAGAGATTAGAACTTAGCATATTCTGGATAATTTGGACCGAGACAAAGTCTAATACTAGAGGAAAATGATTAAGAAATAATTGGAAATAGGTCTCTAGACTTCATTTATTGATTGGATAGGATAACTAGAAATAGGACACCCTATTATGTAGCACTATAGTCTTATTCCAACGCTATTATCCTAAGGCTAAAAGCTTTCTAGGTTTTATTTGGAATGTTTGTGTTACACTATAAATTTATTTTAGGGTTTGTGACCTTACAGAGCTCATTGTGTGCTTGTTTTAATATTTTAAAACCCTTAGGATCTCCTAGTACTTGAACTTGAATATAAACTTGGGAAAGAGATAGAAGGGTTTAGTGTGTAATGGATACATTAGACACACTTCACACCCCATGTATGGGCACACTGCCTATATACCAATATTACAAAGAGGGATCATGCTAATGTAGTTCTTTGATTAAACTATTTGGTGAAATTTATGTATGATAAATGTAACTAGAATGTGAAATTGGATTAACTTTAGCTAGCTAGGGACAGGTGCAATGACTTGAGTAGGATTTGAATAATATTGGAAGGCTAAATGAAAAGAAAGAGGAGAGTGCTTGAGTGTACTTATTCTTACCTCTCTCCTAAAAATGAGTGCCAGCCCTTCTAAATGGACTTTAAATGGCCTTTTATAATGAAATTAATGATCATGGGTTAAATGAATTTGTGTGAAGTTAATAGGAAAAAAGATAAGGATCTATGAGAATATAACCATTCGAGGCAAAGATGATCTTGGACAACAACACTTGAAACATGACACCCTAAATTATGATGCTCTTCTATTATTTGGGTTCTATTTTCCTAAGGGGATGAAACTTAGGGGGATGGATCTAGACCTGATAGGGCTACGTAGGTATCAAAAAGCTAAGTTTGAGAAGTTATAGATGATTGGGAATCGATGAAAGAAGTAGCCTAAAAGGGTTATGTGAGCGAAAATCACCTATGGATTAGGTGTCTTAGCCATAGTAAAGTCATATAATTTCACATTTTACATGACTACATTCTCCCCCACCTTTAGTTTAGTGATATAACAAAATGAAATACTAGGATAAAGGAAAATAAGAAGCATACCTAAACTTACCTATATGGGTGAAGCTCATGAAGCTGTGTGATGTTAGATGTGGATAAAGATATCACACTTTAAATTGTGAATCTATAATGAAAACATAAAGTAGGTTAGTTCTTAGTAGATACACTATATCTAATATAAGAATTTACAAGAGTTGAGAAAGAGTAAGAGAAAGGAATGCATACATCTCATTGGGTATGTGAACTAATATAAAACCTATTGTGATGTTGGAATGTGATGGATGATGATGAGCATGTGTTAAATAAAGATTAATATCACGACTAGAGATGAGTTCTCAATTCCCTAAAAATTGGATCAATAATACAAAGGTTGGCCCTTTAGATCCATCATTTCTAACTATGTGAAGCTAATGAATCATGTGTGTTCTAATCGATGTCTGTATCATGTGTCCAATCCATCTAAATAGGTGGATCAAGAGGAAAAAGTTTAGCTAAACCATTGGCTCCATCATTACCCCATGAAGTGAAGCTATGAATTAATACCAGTGTACAGTAGTTGTCATATGAGATGGCTCATAGAGCACATGGATGTGATAGAAACCTGATAACATGGTGTGGATTGTTTGAATGTGTGATAAAAAAATAGGCCACTCTTGGCCATTTTAAAATATGGAGGTAGGGCTTATATGAAAGACTCTCTAAAACTGATGTAAAATGCTTATGTGAAAGCCAACTAGAGAAATCAGGTACTGAAAAAGCCAAACTTATATGAAAATCTAACTCAAATTTAATGGTAACCACCTATAGATGGAGTAAAGAACATAACTAATGAGAATGGTTGGGTATAAATTAAACCCAAAAAGAAAGGAAGAGCAATGTGCCATGCACATTACCACTAACCACTGATATATAGAACATGGATTATGATTTATAAGTTATGCCAATTGCCTAATATGAACTAAAAGTGAGAACCATCATGCCCACATGATAACCAAATGTATCTGAGAAAATTGTACTGAAATTGCTAAATCTGACTGATCTAAAAGTGTAAAAACTATTTTTGAACTAAATTGTCTACTTGTTTCTTGAAACCCTAAGTATTTTCCTACCTGGACATGATTGCCAAAATGTGTACACCCATATGTTTGGGACTACTATCCATTTTTATCACTGTTATCTAACATGAAAACTAACTATTAATCTAAAACTATCACTATTTTTTTGTTTTAGTTTGACCAATTTGACCTTTGTACTAAGTGTTTTGAATGCTACTACTTTTATTGTTAGGAGGTTTGATCTCTATGAAAATCCCCTATTTGGTTCCCCCTCTTATGAGGGTAGGAAAGATGAACTTGTTATGACTTCCCTCTCAAGAAAAGGAGTCCTACAGTGTGTTAAGTTGTATAGATGCAAGATATAGTATTGAATATTTGACAAGATATTTCAAGATATAAAAATATTTGAATTGATATATTGTTATGTCAACAAGGGTATGTCTAGATAGATATAATAATGTAAGAGCATGTATAAAGCACTAAGCTAGACTTTTGATGTTAGATATTAGTTGTTAGTTTTTAGTTTTTGAGTAAGCATGGAGGGATGGAGCATGATGTCCATCATGACATCTAAGAAATAAGATAAATGCATGATTGAAATCATAGCATTCCACACAGTAAGGAGAAAACAAGCAAAGAAGCATAAGAAACAAAAAAGGATACAAGGGTGGCTAAGGGGCCATGCAAATAAGGGATATGGACACATGCCACTCAAATTAGAAGATAATCATGTAAGGCATGTTCAAATTCAAAACACACATACAAGTGAACAAGTAAAATTAGCACAAGGGCCATAAAAACATATAAAAGTACAAGCAAAGGACATTGGTAAATGTCCTAAGGCATGCACTTGAATGGAAGCAAAGGAAATTGGTGTATTAAGGCACAAGCAAAATATAAGAAGGAAATGGAAATTCAATAACACAAGTTATGATAAGCAAGGAATGAAAGTAAAAGTAATAAATATAAGATACAAACACATATAGCTAATCAACACAAATATTAATGTATGCAAAACATGTGTAGTACAACACTAGGTGTATGCTAAGAAAAACACAAGTGCTAGGTAGTAGTGAAATGTCAATGTATTAATCTATGTAATCTATATATTAATTTACATCAACATGATAACTTAGAGTGTGTAGTGTAGGGATGAAATAACTTGGATGGTGTAGTCATGTAAAAGATGCCCCCAACGGGTGTGTATATAGATGTATGTCTTGAATGTAAAATTAGGAATGCCCCTTCAATATGTAGAATAAAGCAATCAAATATTTGGATGTCACTACACACACTCAAAGAATATCAAGTGAATCATGGTAATTTAGATAAATCAACGTAAAATAGCATGAAATAACAAATTTTTGTCCTAGCATGATAGTAGTAATGTAAGCATGGATGATGCATACAATCAAAAAATGTTTTTGGTGTTTTTAAAAAATTTTAATGTTTTATTATTTTGAAGTGTTATATTTTTCTCTATTTTTGAAAATATTTGAAGTATATATAATCAAGAAAGAGAGATTATGTATAAACAATATTGAAAAGAAATGATACTAGCTGATGAGTCCTGGATGAGACTCCTTGACATGATGTCTTGTATCAAACAATTGGATCATGTGTGATTATGAAACATGATTGAATGGTTGATAATATGACTTTTTATATTTGGATTAATCATTAGTATCTTGAAAATCATAATAACCTATATTATTTCACTCATCATTATCATCTTGATTTTGAACCAATGGAATACTAGTGTTGACTGTTGTTGTATCTAGATATTTTCCTTTAATAAATTGTGTCTATGAATGATTTGACTTAGGATATTCAATAAATCTCAAACCATGGTGATAATCATTATCATCTACTAGAATAGGAGTAGTGATTACTTAGACATGCTTGCCCAACCTTTGACCTTAATAATTAAAATATTGTAGATATATTTGACCAAACCCATACTGCTTTGAAGATTGAACCTCATTTTGGAGAGGTAAATTTGCGTATTTTTCATGCTTGACCTCTGCTTTTTGTACTATTTTTTGTTCAAATTTTTATTTTTGTTCCTTTCATTGTTTTGAGCTCTACTTTGGTAACCACTTTTGTACTATTTTTGAGTTTGACCCTTTGTGAATGTGTTTCTATGTTGTTGTGGATTGCTTGATTGATTTACCTTGTATAAGGTACTCATGAACAATTATCTATTTTATATGCTTTATCAATGCCAAACATGTATCTATGTGATGCCCATGCATTTTATGATATTCACAATAATTTTTGGATCTTCTCACTGGATGTAGACGAGGTAGTTTGATCAAGTGAGATTTAATATTTTCCCTTAGTACCTCAATTGAAATATTATTTGATCTTTAAATGCTTTTTGAACCATTAGTTGTAGATTTACTTTGTTGTGATTTATTTTTTAGATATCTAACATTGCTTACAACCAATCGACTAGGTGAAGGTACATATACATTATTAGCATTAGGGTATCTTTGATGACTTTGTATTATAATATAATTTTCTAATGTTGTGATCTTTCCATTTAATAGTTGATTTTTCATTTGAAAATCTGAAATTATCTTGCTCATACTGGTGATTTGATCATTTAGAGTCTCACGAGTGCAAACCTTACTTGCTTCCAACTGAACATGTAAGCACATATGTTGAAGAGGATGTGAAGAAGCTATGGGATAAATGTATGAATTAGGAAAAATTTTAGAAGTTCTCTCACATTTTTTAGGGGTGATATCATGGACTTTGTTAGAGGGAATGTATCTATCACCATCTTGAGGGAGAAGAGGAAAAGGGATTTATTTCCTCTGCATAAGATATGACATTGAAACAAGAGTAGCCAAAGAGGCATATAGCTCTAGGTAGAAACTATACATATAGGCTAAAATGAATGTGTGTAGATTTATAAATTATATAGCAATATTATTATAGAGAACATTCCACATGAAAGATAGCAAACAAGTGATAGAAAGCATGAAATTGTGCATGTATGCATAAGAAATAGTGGCATGTGCTATGACATTTCAAATGTGTTTATCATGATAAACTTGTATAGTTTTCCCTATGAGAGATAGAGATTAAAGGATATAGATCATGAAACTATGCAAGTAAGCATAAATATTTTTGACATGTGATATAACATTTTGAATGTGTTTAACATGATAAGCTTGAAAGTTTTTCCATATGAAAGATAGAAATTAAAGGGTTGAGAGCATATATTTTTGAAAGAATGCATAAATATATTTGACATGTATTATGAAATTTGTAATGTGTTTAGCATGATAAGCTTGAAATTTTTTCCCTATGAGAGATGGAGAATATACAAAAGAAATATTGAAATCTTGTGCAATTTTAGCAATGAATTTTATAATATCATCCCTTATTATGAAACATAAGGATGAAATACAAAGGATGAAGCTTTGTACTAACATATGATAGACTTAATCATTCATGTACATGATAGGGCCCATTATGGTTTCCTTGTTATTTCCAAGAAATGTAAGATTAGTTTGTAAATAACTGAGCATCATTTTCATAATTTAGCTATAGATGTAAGGTGATAACTCAAGAAGAAGATTAAGAGCTAGTATATTCAACTAGGGATTTGTCAAAAATATTTTGGTAAAATATTATGGACTTTTGAATTTGAAATTTTATTTCTAATTTAAATATGCATCTACAATTCAAAAGTTTGAGGGAATAGTAATTATTTTATTGGGACCTAGTAGGTAAAACTATGGTTTTGAGAGAAATAAAATTTTTGAATTTACTATGAATTTTTCAAATTTGAAATGATTTTTTTATATATTCAACTAAAAATGTAGAAAATTAATTAGAAAATATTTGAAAAATAAGTGTGAACTAGTTGATGCAACTAGGGTTTGAAAAGTATTTTTTAAAAATTAGTTTAGTAATTTTAAAAAATCTATATGAATTTGTTGAATTTAACTTGAAAAATTTAGGAAAATTTGGAAAATATTTATAAAATTAGCAATATATTTTTCCTACTGTTTGTATGCAAAGAGGACCTAATATGTGAAAACTAGGATTTTAACAAAATATGTGATAATTTTACAATTAATTGGTACATTTCTAATTTTTCAATGAAGGAAAAATTAGGGAATTATTGCAAAAAATCATAAATAATTATCCCTAGGGTTTCTAGGGTTTTTATGTAAAATTTAAAGTAAACTAGGTTCACCAAATGTTTTATTATTTTTGAAATATTGGAGTTATATTCATAAATAATAAAGGGGATAAACAATGTAAATAAGTAATTAAATATGCAAGAATTAACCTAATGATTTTTGTAAATAGATTTTATTTTTACCTTTTCTAAATATAGTAGGAAATGAGAGAGATTAGAACTTATCTTATTTTGACTGATCGAAACTAAGACAAGGTTTGATACTAGAGGAGCAAGACTGAGAAACAATAAAAAATAAGTCTCTAGACTTCAGTTCTTGATTGGATAGGAGTGTTGAAAATAGGACACCCTATTTTACAATGAGGTAGTCATATCTTGGTGTTGTTGTCTTAAGGCCAAACGATTTTTTGGTTCTATTCACAATGTTTATGTTACCCTGTCACTAAAATTTTAGGGTTTCGGACCTTACAGAGATCATTTTATGCCTATTTTAATCTTAAAAAACCCTTAAGAGCTCTTAGTGCTTGAAATTGAATGCAAATTTGGGAAAGAGAGAGAAGTAGTTAGTGTGTAAAGGATACACTGGATACACTTCACACCACATGTGTGAGCACATTGCATACATAAAAATACCTTGAACAGGGATTAAGCTAATGTAGTTATTCCATTAAAGTGCTTGTTGTAATTTATGTATGATCAATATAACTATAATGTGAAATTGGATGAGCTTCAGCTAGCTAGGGATTGGTGTAATGGCTTGAGTAGGATTTGAATAATATTGGAAGGCTATATGCAGAGAAAGGGGAGAGTGCTTGAGTGAACCTGCTTGTATTCTTACCTCTCTCTTGAAAATGAGTGCCAACCCTTCTAAGCAGAATTTGAATGGCCTTTTATAGGGAAACTAATGATCATGGGTTAAATTAATTTACATGAGGCCAATAGTGAAAAAGATAAGGATCTTAGAAAATTTGTTTATTTAAGGTAAAGATGATCTTGGACAATAGTTTCAGAAATAGGACACCCTAAATTTTACCACTCCTATCCTATTTGGTCACTATTGTCCTAAGGGGATGAGACCTAGGGGGATGGATATACGCCTAAGAGGGATGCCTAGGTCTCAGAAAGTTATGTCTAGGAAGCTAACGATGACTGGGAATCAATGAAATAAGTAGCCTAAAATGGTTATGTGAGCTAACAGGACGACCTATGGATTAGGTGTCTTAGCCATACTCAAGTTATACAATTTCACATTTTACATGACTACAGATTGAATAAAACCTAACATTATTATTTAGGGTGGTGAACTTTTCCCTTGTTCATCTATATTATTGGGTAGACGGGTCCCATGAATCATTATATATTAAAATTCCTTATAAAATATCTACACCTATTATAGAGGAGCAACTATTGTTTAGGGATAAGTTTTTAAGGGGTATGAAGTAGTAGGGGCATGAAGATGTGTATGGTTGATTCTTTTCTTTGGTTTTCAGCTATCATTTGCATCTAATACTAATTTTTTTAGACAAAAATTTTATAGGAAAATTCTATTAATTCTTTTAGTAGCATGTATTACACACTTTTTATAGTCTTTAGAGAACATCTAGATATCTTTGGAGCATCCAGTACAACTCTTATAATCACCATGTATAAATCTTTAGAGCATTCATAGACTTATTTAGATTATCTTGTGTATGTATTTAAATCACACCCAAAGTATATCCAGAGTAATTCTAGAGAATATTTAGAGTGTCCTCTGAGGATTTAATTATTAGATATCACTTGTCAAATACTCAAAATTTTATCTGAAAGAGTTGTAAAAACTATGTGTTACCATCTCAAAAATACCACACATTGGGATTTTTTGTAGTACTCAAAATTAACCCATCGTTTGGATGTGTTACTCTACTCAAAATTACCCCATCTATGGGATATGTTTCTATACTCAAAATTATGTTACTCATCCAAGTAAGACACAATAACAAAGTAAAGAATCAACAATAAATGACATATAAATAATCAACAAATTTCATTCATATCCTACTTAAAGCAAACTTTAATTAGTAAATGCAATACAATATATAACCAAATACAACACTTTGGGGACAATTTTCATAACTATGATGATCTATATTAAATTCTCATCATTTCTCCCCCGCACTTTACCTTTTTCATGTCCTCTCATAAAGAAGTGGGATGACTGATTCTTAATCCAAATTTCATAATTCAAACCGTTGACTCAGATCATAAACTTCAAAATGATGGCCCTAGTCATGGTGTCCCCTTAGAAATAATCCAAGATCTCTAATAATTGTATGCACCCATACTTTAAATTTACCTTTTGTTTGAAAATTCCAACACCACCATGGATATAGAGGATACAGAAGTATAGGATGCCTAAACCTCATCCCAATCCAAAAATCTAAACCTCTTTCCTATAAGCATCAATTGATTATCTACAAACTACATTAGCTCTTTTTAAACTCTATTTAATATTGGTGTGGGTGAGGATTTCCTTGCACTTCAACACAATAGGTAATGTCTCCCACTTGTAAATACTTACACTAAAACCATTGGCATAATGGTATTTTAGAAAATCTATAAAAGAAAGAGTATTACATCTCAATAGATCATGATACATGTTATTCATATTCATATGATATAGTGGTTGCAAAGAAGAAATATGTTTCTTTGCTTCTAGAAATTATGGTCTCATGCATAACCCAATGGTGATTTATACTTCCAAAAATCTATTATTTGTATATTTCCATGCCATTTGGTTCCTTAGAGTGGAGAGAAAGGCACATAATCATATCTCTCGAACAAATAAATTTATAAAAAAACCATATTAATACCCTAATAACATATTGAAAGTATAAAAATCATAAATGGAATCGTGCCTTTCTTCAGTGCTCTTTAGAAAAATGTCCCTAAATACATACTCATATTTAATGATATATGAAAAACTAAGGTAAATTAACTAAATCTACCATTTATAGAACTGCTCGTGTAAGAAAAGAACATAAACTCGTGAAGACTACTTACATGCTAGTCGTTTCTTAGAAATAGCACAAAATGTATTAGATAAAAGCCTATGCTTTCTACAATTGTAGTTGGGACTCTACCAATTGATTTTGAGATTCCACCTTAATTTTGGAATTTTCATCCTTCAATTTTTGAATTTTCTTCTAGGTGATATGTTAGGTAGAGATTATTTCATGTAATGGAATAGGGAAAGAGGGAACAACTCTTGTTGGACCGTTTTTATGAACTAAAATCTCTCATGTTTCTTTTTACGCCTGAATAGAGGATTTTACCTCAGGATTCTAAATAGTGAGCTCTATTATTATATTAGTATGTCAGAAAATCATTTTATTTATATCATAGATACTTTCTCTGAGATTATTAATCAGATTATGCTTATCAAAATTGGCATTTTACAAATTAGTAATCTTAGTGTCCTTAATAGTAAGATAATTCTATAAATTAGTAATTTGGGTGTCCTTGATAAGAAGAGAATTATATAAATTAATCAATTCTTGGGTCTATGAAAAAATTACATTATGGACCACAGTCTATTGAACTTGTATTCCTTCAAGAATTATTTATTTGTCACTAACTCTAGAAACAGATTCTTCCCACCTTTGTTTCAAATTATAAATAATCATGTCCTTAACATTCAAAGTTGAACAAAAGACATTTAACTCTATCTATTTTAGTTTTATTATTTCCTCATGGTGTGATAAACCCATAACATGATGCAATTCTTTTTATTCATTTATAGAATGTGGAGAAGATGGATCTTCTTCAATTAAAGGTGCATTACCCTTATCAACAATAAAGATTAGATGATGCTCTGATTCTTGAGGTACAACTTCTTCTGCTAGGGTTCCCTTTATAAATACAACTTCTTTTGTAGCCTGAACATATTCTTCTAATTCCTTCAATATAAGTTGGTAAATGCACTATAGTTTAGGTGGAGGAGGATGGGGGTTGTCCAAATAAACTCCCATTTTTCAATTTTATCTCTAGTGAAGTATATTTAGAACCAATGGTGGTAGAGATGGTTGTATTGCAATTTCAATAGTGGGTTCTTTAATCCAGATTATAGTGGAAGGATGAGAGGTATATCATGGTGTCTTTTTTGTAGGAATTGGAGAAAACACTGAGGAAAGAGGATCAATCTTTTTCACCCCTTATATTAATGATAAAATACTGGTGATAAATGATTGTAACCCACATATGATGGTGGGTAGAGCCAGTACCTTGTCTTATCTTCTTAGAAACATTAGTCAGAGCATTTTGAAGGAAAAAGGGAATATTGATCTTATATTCTTATTGAGTAGATCCTTTGATCAAATCAAAGAGTCTCATAGCATTTTCACCCACTAATGTAAACTAACCATCATAAGTGATATATTTCATTATCTACAAAAGAACATTTTGACAAGGTTGATGAAGACTTTCTCTCAAAATTCCCTTGGCCACTCCTTGGGGGGATTTGGCTGGTTTACGGTATGGTTCATTTCCTTCAACAAACATATAAATTAGGTCAAAAAAATTGATATTTTAATGTCAACTACTCCATCCTCAGGAATCCCAGATAGAGTATTGATTACAAAGGGATTCACTAGAATGTTCTTTCATTTGATAATAACATGATCTTCATCATAATTATCATATAATTTTTGTGTTATTTCTTCATGGAATCCGTAAAACATTTATAAGAAACTCAACCAACCTAATATTTAAAAGGAATATTTAGTTGTTTCATCTTATAGTAATGTATCAGAGGATTTTGGTTTACTTTATTTCTTTCTCCCAGCCATCTTCAGAGCAAGCACTATTTAATTATAAATCTAATTATACTTTAAAAACATAGAGCTCAAATTTGTATAGGGAATAGGGGAAGAAATAGGTTATAGATACACCATGACAATTATTGGTAGTGATAATGTGAAAATGAATAGTAAAGTAGGTTATATGATGTGATTATGACAAGAATGATGGATATAGTTATGGTTGTCTCTTTAGATCATGCAAGATATAATGGGAAGGTTCTTTATCTAGTCAAGTAGTAGGGTGTCATAGAGGTAATTATTGGTAGTACTAAGAGAAATAATAAAAAATAATTATGCACCAAACCAAATTTTCTTGAAAGACCCTCTATTTAAAACATAGTTACATCAATCTTATTTGAAAGGACCATTTGGAAACATCATCACAAAATACCATCACATCAATTCTTTTTTAGATATTTTAAAAACATAGTCACATCAAGTTATGGATTGTGACATTGTTGGTATAATGTAATTATTTTGATTATAAATGATGGAGGTGGATTATTTCCATTCATGATTATTCATCTTAGGAGCATAGAAATCAGTCTTTGAAGTTAAGTCACTAGTCTTCAGAGCCAAATGTCAGACTTTAGAGAAAAACTATAGTCTATTGAGACTTTGTTTATATATTAAAGTATAAATCACCTTGAATATATAAAGCACCTAATTTATTATAATATATATATATATATATATATATATATATATATACATATATACATATATATATATATATATATTCACTTTATATATATAAATAAATAACCCTATATATATATATGGTTTTGTTTGTATGTATTTGTAACCAATTACATCTGCTTAATCCTTGTCTTATTTGAATAACCACTTTGGGGATCTATTGATAGACACAATGGCTGGGTTGGATCTTATCCCATATGAATAGATAAATGGGACATGCTATGACTTGGAGGTTTTAGATATTCCTACATTGGCCATGGATTTCAAATTTTGATTGATGAGATCATACATTGTCTTAATGCGGGATGAATGCACAAAAGACCTTTTTATAAATCTTGATTAATGTAATGTTGATGACAATCTTAGCTCATGACTTATTAATGGGCAAGATTTTAAAAATTTGAACTATTTAGTTTAGATATTAATCACTCTATAATTTTGTTAAGATTTAATTTGAATTTCATTTCATGTCAATTTTATCTTTATAGATAAAGATTTCTACCTTTCGATATGTGGTTACCACTTTAGATACAACTAAGTACTCAAATGGCATGAATATGAATAATATATCTATTTAGATCAAAATCCAATCATGTGGAACTTTTGAGTACCCCATGAATTCTCAAAATGTAGCTTTTTCATGATGACTCATTTGTTTCTCACCACCCAGTGACCCTCAATTTATTGCAAGCTCCTAGGTGGTGCCTTTTAATTATGATACCTTGAATGGGGAATCCACTTTTGTGCCTATTTTAAAGGTATCTCAAAACATTAATTTAAGGGTAAATACACTTTTATGAATGTTTTAAAGGTATCTCCTAGGAGATACCTTGAAGTTATTACACAGGACTTTAGAATATCACCCAGTAATGCCTTCTCTATAAAGGAAAATTCCACTTGTTCTTTGAAGGAGAAATCCTCTGTCTTGCCTATTTGAAAGGTATCTATTAAGAGATACCTTGAAGTGTAAATAAAATATATTTATTAAAATGTATATCTTGGAGATACCTTGAAGGTATTATAAGGGCCCTCAAAATATCACCAATTAACACTTTCCATGTACAAAAAAATTGCACTTATTCTTTAAAGGAGAAATAAACTCTTGTCCATATTTGAAATTTATCTCATAGGAGATATATTTAATGATAAATCCAATATTGTGCATGTTTTAAAGGTATCTCCTATAAGATAAATTTATGGTATTATAGGGGCCTTCAAAATATTACCCAGCAGTGCCTTCTATGTAAAAGAAATTCCACTTATTCCTTATAGGAGAAATCCACTCTTGTGTCTAATTGAAGGGTATATTATAAGAGATACCTTAAAGGGGAAATACACTCTTATACATGTTTTAAATGTATCTCTTAGGAGATACCTTGAAGGTATTACAAAGGCCTTGAAAATATCACCCATTAGTGTTTTCCATGTAAAGGAAAATTCCACTTGTTCCTTGAAGGAGAAATCTACTCTTGTGCCTATTTGAAAGGTATATCCTATGAGATAACTTCAAGGGTAAGTAAAATATATTTTAAAGGTATCTCCTAAGAGATACCTTTAATGTATTACCAAATCTCTTGAAATATCACTTAATAGTGCCTTCCATGCAAATGAATATTACACTTATTCCTTGTAAGAGAAATCCACTTTTGTCCATGTTTTAAATGTATCTCTTAGGAGATTATTTGAAGGGGAAATAAAATATAGTACATTATTGAATGGTATATCTTAAGAGATACCTTTAAGGTATTAAAAAATATTTTGAAACATTACTCATTAGTGCCTTCCATGCAAAGGAAAATTTCACTTGTTACTTGTAGGAGAAATCCACTCTTGTGCCTACTTGAAAGGTATCTTATAGGATATACATTGAATAAAAATCCACTCTTGTGCATGTTTGAAATTTATCTCCTAAGATATAACTTAAGTTATTACAAAGGCCTTCAAAATATCACCCAGTAGTTCTTTTTATGAAAATTCCACTTGTTCCTTAAAGGAGAAATCTATTATTGTGCCTATTTGAAAGGTATCTCCTAAAAGATAAATTTATGGGGAAATAAAATATTTTGAATGTTTTAAAGGTATTTATAATGAGATACCTCAAAATTTCACCTATTAATCCCTTCCATGTAAAGGAAAATTACACTTATTATTTGAAGGAAAAATCCTATTTTGGCCCTATCTGAAATGTATCTCCTAGGAGATAACTTGAAGGGGAAATCCAATATTGTGAATGTTTTAAATGAATATTATAAGAGATACAGTTTAAGGTATTATATTTTTTTTACAAAATATCACTTATTAGTGCCCTCCATGTAAAGGAAAATTCCACTCTTGTGCCTATTTGAAAGGTATCTCCTGAGAGATATCTTGAAGGAGAAATCCAATCTAGTACATTTTTTTAATATATATCATAAGAAATATATTTAAGGTATTAATAATGCCTTTAAAATATCATCTAGTAGTGTGTTACATGTAAAGTTAAATTCCACTTGTTCCTTGAAGGAGAAATCCACTCTTATACTTGTGTGAAAGGTATCTCCTAGGAGGTACCTTAAAAGGGGAAATCCACTCTTATTAAGGTATTAAAAGGGCCTTAGAAATATCACCCAGTAGTGTATTTTCCATGTAATGTAAAATTGAGCTTATTCTTTGAACATAAATCCACTCTTATCATTATTTTAAATGTATCTCCTAAGAGGTTTGACTTGCTTAATTACTCAAACTATAAGAGGTGAGGGAATATGAAAGAGATGAAAATTTCATTTGATAAAAATATTTTAATCAATGATTCGATAGGATGTGCTTCGACCAAGGATTTAAACTTGGAGATTTAGTTCTCAAATATGATTAGCGGGCCATAAAGCTTAGAAAGCATTCAAATATGAATTATTTATGGAGAGGAACATTTCAAATAATCATTGACAAGGTATGGGAATGATTTTTACTTAAAAAATCAAAAGGTAAACACATTATAGATCACCATTAATGGGATCAATCTAAAGCATTTCAACTATCCTTCCCATCTCTGCCCTTTATACATAATTAGCTAGTTTTCCTTTCTATCATGTGTTTCCATTTTCTTGTTATTTATTTCCTTCATTTTATTATTTTTATTGTTTTAATTTTTCAAATAAGTGTTTTTGGAACATGTTTCTGATATAATCACCACAAATCCTCTTATTAATCCTCCCAAATCTTCAAAACATTCTCTAAAAGATGGTTATTTACCTACCTCACCTATCATTAATGTTACACTCTCCATCTCACATGATTTACCATAACGATCACCAAAAAATATCTTGAAAATGGCCCTTTGGGAATGTGTACCATGATTATAATTAATGGGGATGATAATTTTTTAAATTTCCATAATGAGCCCATCAAGTGGCACCAATGCATAAATACTTCTCTTGTTTGAGCCAAATATTGGGAACTATGTGATTTTATTAAGAGCATTGAGTAATTGAGATAATTGGAGAAATAAAATTTAAAGGTGAATGAGGTAGAAATGAAAC
Organism: Torreya grandis; assembly: GCA_037957365.1. Taxonomy (NCBI): domain Eukaryota; kingdom Viridiplantae; phylum Streptophyta; class Pinopsida; order Cupressales; family Taxaceae; genus Torreya; species Torreya grandis. Next base: position 50,631 of record JARHVA010005813.1, on the reverse strand, counting down.
ATCAATATATTTTAAAGGAATAAACAAAGAGTGATTCTAAATTAGATATCTCAACATGGAATTCTACAATCTCATCCAGAAGTGACAAGCATCCCTCAAAGTAAACAACCCACAAAATGAGAAGTTGTGAAAATCCTCCCCCTAAGTACACAATGAGAAAATCATGTGCTTCAACCCCTACTCAAGAAAATTAAAATGTGCCAAATACTAATAAGGAAACCAAGGAGACTTATAAGGATAAGACTATCATAACTAATTATTTGGATGACATATTCAACCTAGAGTTAGCCCAAAATCCTAAGAATTTGAGAGAGCACACCCAAACCCAAATGTTTGAGATGAATAGTAGGAAAGATTAGAACTCTTTCTAATGTATAATATGGGATTGCACACTAACACAATACATGGTGTCATATGCACACCCATGCACTAAGGTCATCACTCTCTATGTAGAGAGATATGACATCGACACTAGCATGATCAATGGTAATGGCTATATAAAGGTTAAGGTTAATATAGAAAACATTAGGGAAATGATATAGGTCCCATATGATTCCAAGGCCATTATATGTATAACTAAGAGCCTCTATAGAATTTGGGATTCCTTGAGAGATAAGGTGTGCTTATTTGAATCTCTACTTAAGCAAATAGGTCGTAGAGATGCCTATGTTACCTATATCCATATTGACTTTTCCCATGCAAAATATAAAAAAAAAACCTTATCCATGCTAGCCTTCATCATGGGTATGGACTCTAATGATAATAACCACTCACCCTACCCCATGAAATTCCACCTTTTTCCCAATTGACTCTCACCATTTCATCACTTGGTTCCATGAGAGTAGGATACACTTCTTTACATCAATAATTATCTCTTCCATTTATGCTACCATAAGGATCCCATTTATAGGATAGATCATCCAAGTGTTAGATTGGTATTAGTAGCAAGTGGATGTAGCATATTGTTCTTAGTTAAGCCCTTGATGTCTCCAAAGTGGAGAAGATCTTGCACCCACTCACCGAACTAGAGTTTTAGATGTTAATGGTGGTTAAAATATTTGGGAAAATATACTTCAAGGAGAATAGATATGGATCAAGCCTTTAAGGATATCAAGAATAATATCCCACTAAAGGATGAAGGGTGGGAACCCCTAAAGGTGGCCCTTTAAAACTTTTAGGTTTCCACACCTTCCTCCCAATTTTGTAGTTTTACTTCGACTAGTCTGAGTGTTAGAGTTTTTAGGTTCTTCCACCTATAGGTGGATTCCATTATGAGTTTCTAATAAATATATATAAAAACTAAACATTTCTTATTTTGGATCAATTAATTTATATCATTAGAATTTCGTGACAGTTAGTAGTTCCTTAGTAGCTTCTAATGACCCCCTTTTGGCCTCTTTCTTCTCTGAGACTACTTTCAAATTTTATCTAAGAGGGCTCCATCTCACTCTAGAGAAGTTCTAGTTTGAAATTTGGTGGCCCCACATGTGATCTCACCCAAGATTCCCCAATCCCTCTGGAAAAGCACAACTTGACGTGTGTCATCTCCATGATTGCTTCTATAGTAGGGAAAATTATCTCTATCTATTGTTTCTTTATTTTTGATTATATATTAGGGAAAATCCACTCTTGTGAATGTTTAAAAGGTATCTCTTAGGAGATACCTTTAAATTATTACAAGGGCCTTCAAACTATCACCCAGTAGTACGTTCCATGTAAAGGAAAATTTTACTTGTTCCTTGAAGGAGAAATACACTCTTGCACTTGTTTGAAAGATATCTCCTAGGAGATAAATTTTAGTGGAAATAAACTCTTGTCCTTGAAATTTATCTCTTGGGAGATACCTTGAAGGTATTACAAACACCTTCAAAATATCACCTAGTAGTGCCTTCCATGTAAAGGAAAATTCCACTTGTTCTTTGAAGGAGAAATCCACTCTTTCACCTATTTAAAAGGCATCTTCTAGGAGATACATTGAAAAGGAAATCCACTTTGTACATGTTTTAAAGGTATCTCCTAGGAGATACTTTGAAGGTATTGTAAGGCCCTTCAAAATATAACATAGTAGAGCCTTCTATGTAAATGAGAATTCCACTTATTCCTTGAAGGATAAATCCACAAATTGGACCATAGGATAAACAAATTAGGCTGATATTTAACCATGATTTAACCAATAAAAAAACATATCAATTTAAGATTGACGCAAAAAGACCCTAAGTATGTTCATTTCTAAACAAAATTCCATTAAACCTATAATATAGAAACACAAGAAACATTTGAAGGGGTAAAACTATTATTATCTAAAGATATGTCCATTAATCCAAATGAGGGTTGAGAACAATGTAAAACCAAAACAAGCATGAATAATATCCAAATTAGAAAATGTCACTTGGTAGCGAGTGAGATTGGTTCCTATAGACAATAGGAAATATTAAAGTTTGGGATTGAGAACATATAAAAGCTTAAACCAAGTGACATAGATTAAAGTTTTGAACATGATAAAATGATCATGGCAAAAAAATAGTTTGAGTAAATTAATATGTCAGGGAAATTATCTCAGGTGAATTCTTTCATAGGCTAAAGTGACAATGATAAATAGCTCGAAGGGTGATTGAAAAAAAGGCTAAAGGGCACTTTTAGAATATCTAAAAATAACTTCTCATTGGGGAAAGGCTTGGGACAAAATTTCAAAAGGGCAAGGGGAAATTCAAAAAAGCCCAAAGGGTACTTTCAAAAAGGATGAAGGGTACTTTCAAAAATCCCAATAGGTAATTTCAAAAATCCTAAAAGATATTTTTAAAAAACCCAAAGGGTACTTTCAGAAGGTTAGAAGGGCACTTCTCATGGGTAAATGGCCATAAAGGGCCTTTTTGTCATCAACCATCTTTATTTATTTATTTGATTCCCCTTATTTCCTTTTACAAATAAGTGTTGTTGGCACAAGTGGCTGACCTATTCATCACACATTTTTTCTCATAGTTCTCTCAAATCCCCAAAAACATTATATGAAATATGGTTATATATGCACCTTACCTGACATTAATATCATACACTCCATCATGCATAAATTTCATGATGATCACCATAAATATTTGGCATATGGCTCTCCAAGCTTATATGCTAGCACTATTATTTAGGAGGGCACCTTTTTCCAAAAAAATATGATGATGGACACATCTAATAGTGGTAATAGCACATAAATATCCCTTTTCTCATTTCAAGACAAAAACTTTACACTATATGATTTTAGAGCAAGAATTAAGTGATTGGGAAAGGAAGGAAAGAGAGTTTGAAGGATGAATGAGGTAGTAACCATCAATCTAGTCTAATAGGTAGAAACAGAAAAGGTTTATTGAAATAGATACAAATATGGAGGCCTCTATGTCCTCATCCGATAGTTGTAAGCACCCCTAAAAGCCAAAAACTTGTAGTTTAAGTAGCGGATGAGATCTTACCTTTAAGTACATAATAAATGAAGCTTATATTTTATCCCCTGCTCAAGTGGAAAAGAAGGTACCATATACTAGACCAATGATTAGGAAACACTGTAGATACTAAGTTTTATTAACTTATTTTAGGGATAATATATTTTTCCTAAAATTAAACCAAAACCTCAAGAATTTGAGAGAGGGTACTTATGATCTAATGCTTAATAGGGTAAACAAGAAATATTATAACACCTTAGGATGCATATTGTGAGAAAGCATGTTGCCACAATACATGGTACAATAGGTACACCCATGCCCTGAGATTATTACCCTCTACCCAAGAAGTTATGATATTGACATTGGAATGATCATTATTAATTCCCACTTAAGGGTGAAAATTAGTGTAGATGATATTAGAGAGATGCTCTAGCTTCCTTACAACCTTAAATCCATTATTCATATCATTAAGAGCCTCGAGCTTATTTGATGTTCCTAGGTTAAAGATAAGGTGGGTTTCCTTAGAACTCTACTAAACCATGAGGTCATCAAGATGCCTCCTCCTACCATGCCCTAGTTTACCTTTCCCATACAACATCTAAAAGATAATCTGACTATGATAGATTTCATCTTAGGTATGATTGAAGATGTCAATGTCTATGACTTTCAACTAGGGGCACTCTTCCTATTGACATGAAAAGAAAAAGGGTACTAATTAAGAATGGAATTTGTCAAAGCCAATACTTCAACATCAGGAACAAAGTAGATAATTTATTAGCAATGAGTACCTTCTAATACTCATCCTTCCTTATGGACCTAATCCTATACAAACATTCCCATTTTATTATATGTATTTCTGATTTAACACCTCTAATACTAACAATTTTTTCCATGTAGTGGACCCATCATAATATGGAGTAATGTCTTATCAAATATCAGAGAATACTATGAGTTCTCAGAGTAGTTCATGGATCCAGTTATTGCGTATCTTAGCTAAATGACTAGTACTTCCAAGATGGTGAATTATCAATAATCTTATATCTCAACCAACAAAGTCCTAGATGACTAGTTCTATGGAGCCCATTTCTCTTTCATACAAGTATATGGTTTTAAAGGAGATCACTTCCATCTTACCCACATATAGAAAGATAGAACCTTAGCCTTTGAGTTGGCTTGCCAACTTGATGTGGTAGACCTTGTCTATGGTGCCAAGAAGAAGAAAAAGGTTGTACTAATGTCCCCTTATCAAGGGGTGGCTTCAAAGTACACAAAAGGCATCATGGGAGTCTCCTCATATCCATGCTAGTGAAACTTGGCCTTGATTTGATAGACAACTGATGGGATTATGATTCAAAAGGATACAGAGTCAAATTGAATACCACTAGTGTTCTCAAGCATCAAGCTTAACCCTAGTTAGATTAAAGGAAGTTACCCATAGAGGATATCCCCTAAAATCATGTGGACCTAGTTCAAAAGTCAAAAGATGCCCCTAAAATATGGGAGCCTTTCAATGAAAAACTATAAAAATACAACCCAACCTAGAATTTATCAAATAGAATGAAGGGCCTACTCACCCAATTAAATTGAGCATAGAAAATAAAGTTACCCTGATCAAATACAAGTTAAAAACTAAAAATCCATCTAAGGGATTGTATGATGATAACTAAGATGAGATGTTTGAGAGGATGTGGGATGAGTTTCATCCAAAAGTGGTTAAGTCTAAGGAATAATATACTCTCAAGTTCAAGATGAGGGGAATGAAGAAGAAGAACTCACATGGAGGAATTAGGGGATATGTCCCAAGAAGAAGAAAAAGCAAAAGAAACAAAGGTAGTGGCTACCTAGGAGTCTTCAACATAGCCAACTACTACAAATTTTAATTCCTCAACCACACAACAAAAGTAAAATCCCTTTAGGCACCCTATGGCTAGGTTATCCTAGCTCAAGTACACCAAGGCACATATTTCTAGCCCTCCACTAACTTCCCCCTAGAATAATATCTACTTCATGAATCCTTTACTTTTTACCTCTAAATATTTTTACTCTACCCTATTCCCATATATAACTTTGCAATATATTAGTACATCATATATTCAAAATTCAATCACTTTGGATCCCATTTTCACTTCATCATCTACCCTGGTATCCCCACTATAGGTTGCAGTAACCTTCACTACTTAGCCTATTACCACTTTGGCCCTAATCTCCTCCTCATCTAATCAACCTACCACTGAGACCAACCCATTCTATTCTAATATACCTATCTCCTCCCACATCCCTTTCCTCACATGACCACCTTAATCTTCCACCTCATCCCCATAGTGATGGAATCCCCATTCAACTTACCCCCTGACCTCTGATTGTTCTCCCCTTTAACCCTTCACTTTTGTTCACTCACCTCTATAAGTGTAAGGACAATTACTTCACAATATAAATTAGCTATCCCATTCATGCTTCCATAAGGGACCTCCTTTATGTGAGAGATCATTTAAGAATTAGATCAATTCCAACAAAACTTGGATATAGCAAGGGTAGCCTTAAAGGCCCAAGTGCAAACGAAAAGGGGAAAACAAGCCAAGGCTTATGCCTAGGATCACCTATGGCCATTTTATGACCCAATACAATAATATATTATGGTTGATCACTTGACTCTCCAAGTAGTCAGTCCCCTTGAATAGATTTAACTAGAGGACTACACTATCCAAGTTATTAGCCTTAACCTGAGTCAAGCTTAGCCCACTAATAAAGTCAAGCTTATGGAGGAGATAGAAAAGTCCATGATAATAGACTATGTTAAAGTGGCACATCAGCTAGAAAAGACTAAAATGGATCTCTCAAGAGTAAAATATATGATAAACCACCTCAATATTGAGGCTAAGGCTAAAGATAATAACCTCAATAATGCATGGTTAGAGCTACACGGTAGTATCCTAAATGAAAGCTTCCAAGTACAAGCTAATTCACATAGAGCCATTGACACCAAGTTGAAATAGAAAGATATAGAGTTGGATGAGGTCTACCAAAATATCCATAATGTAAATTGGTCATATCAACTATTACAAAAATACGCATAGCAAGACTCTTTAGTTAAGGACTAGGAGATTAAAAAGTTGAAAAATGATCTCACAACTCACCCACAGGCCACTGAGATCATTCCCATAGTCCAATAGCTATACAAATCCTATTGGTAATAGATCAAATCCATGGTGGAAAACTTGAAGACAACACTAACCTTCATCATAAATTTTTAAAATATACCCTTTCAGGTCAGCGCATATATTGATCAAATGATTTCTTTTGTCTCCTTAAAGGTGTCATATTCATAGAGCCTTGTTCAAAAGATCTATACTGCTTCTCCCAAAGCATTAATGGTAGTAGGGGTGATTGATTTAAGGTTGGTAATAAAAAAGATTAATGCGTTTTTAAGCTACTGTAGGGTAATGAATAAGTACAAGGCATTGGTTAATGCCTTAGATAAAGTATCCCAAGAAAGGTAGGTACATATAAAACATTTGGTTTGGCTAGGACTCCCCTATCCTTTCTTGGAAAATAATAGTGTGCTCCTTGAATAGTGAATCAATGCACTACTTGATCAAAATTAGGATGACCAGGCCATCTTTATGGCTCTTAATCAAACACTCATTGCCTTTGAGCTAGAGAAAATATTACACCCACTCACCTAGTTGGAGTTCCAAATAATAGTGATAGTTGAAGCCTTAGGAAGAATATCCTTTAGGGAGATGATAGATATAGGTATAGACTTTGAGGATATAAATAAAAAGACCCAACCAAAAGAGGAGGAGTGGGTGCCCTTCTAGGTAGCCCCTCAAAAGTGGTATATTTTTGCACCTTCCTCTCTTTTGTAGTTTTATTTAGTCTGATTCAAGTACCAAAGTTTGGGGTTATCCCACATGTAGGTGTATTATCCTATCAATCACCAATAACTATGGATTTAAAATCCTTTTATTTCATTTTTAGAGTAATTCATTTCTTTCTTTAGGCTCGCTCAACATGGACATGGTTCCTTGGAACCTTCTAGTGGATCACCTTTTGGTGCTTCTTCTTTAGGCCCCCTTTCATAATTTTAACAAGGTTTTGGCCTTTATACACCTTTTATACATGGAATTTACATGGTCAACCTCAGAAAAGAAGTTCCTAACTACTAAAAAGAAGTGCCTATATGGCACATGTCATCTTCATGCTTTCTCAAGAGCTGTGTTGGTTCGTCAATATTTAAAGAAGTGTAATTAGATAATAGTGTGGGTTTTTATTTTAAGAAAATATTTTGAAACACTTTAGGCTTGGCTTAAGGTTTAATCCTTTAATTTTTGAATTCTAAAACCATTGACTATAGTCTAAGTGGGATGTCTTCAAGAGAAGACATATGGTACCACCTCATTTCTCCAAAGCATAGTTGTCTTAACTAAACAATGTAGTTGTCCCATATATAAGATCTAGAGGTTAATGACACTCATGAGTGTCAAAAATCCTTTTAATTACACTGACATCATTATGGTTATAGGGATGGAATCTCTAGGTGTCTCTTCTTTTGGCATTTGCCTCACCTATTTATTCAAAACTCATTTCTTTTGTAAGGGGCAACTAGTGATCATTTTATCTCTTCACATTCTAATTTTTATGGACACTCATTGTAATAGACTAGGATAGTAGAAATTAGAATTTTTATATTCTACGACCTTATAAATCATAATTTCTTCCCACATCTGTAAATATTTCCATAGAAAACTTTTCACTAAGAGTGAGAGTTTTAGGAATAAATAGTATTGACTAGGAGATTCCTTCTTGGGTAACATGAAGTATCTCCTAGGAGATACCTTAAATAAATTACAAACCTCAATAACACTAGGTAAGTTTATACAATAAGGTATCTAATAGGAGATTCCTTTGAGGGCCTTCTAATACATTCATGAGTAACTTGAAGGTATCTCCTAAGAGATAGTTTGAAGATATTAAAAGGACCATCAAGGTAAAGGAAAACTTTAGAGGTACAACAAGGTAATTATTTAGATATGAAAATATTAATGTATTAGGGAAAAATTGTTAAACTAGATTGAGGTGAAAAGAACATGTGCACAACAAGACCTAAAATGTGTGTTCTCCCAAGTATTAGAAGGCCCTTAAATTTATCAAGCTATCAACTAGTAGTGCTTTCAAGGTGAAGGGAAGTTCTATTGGGAGATATAGTCAATGTCCCTTTGAATGTATGATAGTACCCTTGGAGCTGTGAACTAGGAGATTCCTTCAAGGGCCTTGAAGTACACTTGTAATACTATCATATTTAAATTTAAGGTATCACCTATGAGATGTACTTTAAGAAAAATTCACTATTGTGAATGATTGAGAGGTATCTCCTAGAAGTTACCTTGAATCTATCTCTTGATAGACATTTTGACACATATTAGAAACATACTTCCCCTCATATTTCTCCATTGAAACAAATATTTGAGGATTCCTTTGCCCATCATATTATATTGACTAGTGCACATAATTTATTTTTAGTTTGGTCATACCTTATTACTTAAAGTATATATTATGAAGATTTAATATGTATTTTTTTTTATTGTTGTTTAGAATTAACATTTGTTAATATACATTCAATCACTGATCAAACACAAAAAAATCATGAACTGATGTAATATGCAACTTATAATTTACAAAATATCAATATTTAAATCATTTCAATTTCTTTACAAAATATCTTCGAGCGAAAAAAATTACCACACTTAAAAGGTAGATGGCAGCCTAACTCAAAGAGAATTTGGATAAAAGGTAGAAGAAGGCCTAATTACAGGAGAATTTTTATAGAGTACCATTTAAAATACCAAAACTAAAATTAAATACACATAAACATCTTACATTTTATGGTGGAAAAAAAATTCCTCTTATTGATTGCTATTTTGAATTGTTTAGTATGGCAAACATGCATCTAGATATACACTTGTTCAGTACTACATCAGGAAAAGAATGTTCTTAGATTAGAATAATCATACCCTATGATAAGGATTAACTTGAATATTCCCTTCAATTCCAACTGGAAGTATGTAATAAAGAAGAGAGAATTATCTATCGAGCTATAACTAATTCCAATAAATTTACACCCAAAAAAATGGAGTTGACAAAAATTAATTTTTCTCATTCTTGTGAAACATTTGGGTTTCATATGAATATCTATGACAAAATTCAAATGTATGGGTTGATAGATAGAGATAATTTGGTCATTAGAATATAAAACATTTTGGAATAAAATATTGAATAATGAGTAACAACTTATTTTATTTGGCACCATGCAAACATGCATTTAAGATACATTACAAACATGAGAGAGAAAAAAAATGAAGAAAATAAGACAAGCAAGGGAAATATATTTATATGTAGATTTGAAAGAGGACATACAAGTACTCACACTAGTGGAGAAAAATAAGATCAAACACAAAGTTAGAATAATTTTATTGACAAAAACTTCTGATGAGACACATAGTGAATTCTCTATATGGTATATTTACTCTAGAAATTATGCCTTGAACATTCCTACAGGGCTCTATGAATTTGGAAATGCAAATATATAAATAATAAATTTGAGTGAAAGAGGGGTGAATGATATAATTAACATATTTGTAAAACATAATGAGGTTATAGTGAAGGATGCTTTGTTAATTGCTTTTGACCCAAGCAACCTTGACTATTTTATTAAATCAAAGGAAGTCTTAGAAGATAGGACAGAGAAAAAAACAATAAGGTTAAAAATCAAAGATATCCAACACATAATTACAACACAATAGATAATTATTTTAGAGGAGGAATATAATTCACAATCATTGATAAATAAATGTTGTGTTAGAAGGGCAAGATTTTTTAAAACTTTTACTCCATTCCATATTTTGCATAAAATATGTAATCAATATAATGAAGCCGATAAAATAGTTTATAAGGCTTCATTTGTATAAAGAGTTTGATCTACATGTGACATTATCGAACTAAGAGGTTATTAGAATCTTGAAACAAAGAAGAAAAAGATAGAAGAAATATATGAACAAGATAAACACTTCTTCACATAAATCAACTATTCAACATAATAACTATAGAAGAGAAAATGCTTTTATTTGCATGGAACAACCCATTTGGGATTATTTTAATAAAGCATTTGATTTATTTGAAAGTGGTAATTTACCTAGTTTAGATAAACAAGATTTAAATTTTATTTGTACAACAATACTTAGAAATATTTAAAGGCTTTCAGACAAACAAAATGTATAACTAGCAGATTTATTGGGAAAGGAGTCTATTTCCTTCCTAAAAACCCCTAGGTATAAAAACATGGATAATTAATGCAAAAAGGTGAAGCTATAAAGTAAAATAATATAAGAAAATATGTAAATTATTTCATCAACCATGATATTACACTACCAAAAAATCAAACAATCACACCTGAAGAGGTGATGGTGCATTATAAAATTTATATGAAAAGGTTTGATGATTTGTGTGTCTTGAATGAATATATTATAAAAAATTAAAAAGGATGGGAAACATTATCTCAAGATTCATTAAGAATATTAAAATTTTATCTACATATTGATAGAGGAAAGCTTCCCAAGATAGATATAGAAAGATTTAGCTACCATTATAGGCCCCCTTGTCTTTTTCCATCCATTTTATAAGATTTTAGTGAAATATTCATTCTTGGTCTAAATGATTATTTGATAATTATCGATCTTATGAATCTCACTAAAGTTTTTAATGAATAACATCTTCACCTATTTCTTTAGGCATTGATTGAAACATTTATTGTTGGGACCTTCAATGTATTCATCATCCATAAACTAGGACATTATCATGCCATTTAGACCTCTCTCAAGAATATACATGTTGGTGATTTTCATTACACACAAGATATAGGTGTCATACTATGGGGTCTAGATAGTTACGGATTTTATTGGACACTTATAATAGGTATCAATTTTTGTTAGGATCTTTTTCATTTTCAGCTACAAGGTTTCTACCTCCATTCATAACAAAGTATATTAGAGGATGGTTTTGACATCTACAAATATGTTTTAAATGATTGGTTCACACAAAAAAAGGAGGCCATTCAAAAGTGAACTAGATACCATCTTTTAGGAGACACTTACCTATAATTTCAATGATTTGGATGCATGTGACGTGTTAGGGGTATCTACAGAAGTTGGATTGGTGTGTGCTTGTACAAAATTTCAAAGAAATTTATCTTGGATTATAGAAACTGAAGAAAAATTGATTTTTATTATTCAATTTGAAATTTGTTTGACAAATTCATAGCAACCAATACAATAAATAGTACTTTCATAAGTATCATATGCATAACATATTTAATTTTTTTAAATAATAATTCTATTATTTTCCAAATATAATATCTTAACAATATTTTAGTATGTATGCTTTATTTTCAAACCTAACAACTTAGAAATATTTCATTGTATATTACCAATGTCATTTCATGTAAGTGAAGAAATAATAATAACATAGAGTTATGTAAATGAACCTGACACATCACAGGTTGAAGAATGTAACATAAGATCATTCATATTTTTTCAATTTTATAATTTTTTATTTATCAATGATTCATAATAATGATAGAATATGTCTTCATCTATTTATGTCTCAATTAAAAGGATTCACAATGCAACTCTAGCACTCTTTGTCTACAACACAACAACCCATGACACAACTCTATATGTTGTTTCTTCAACAAAAACAACACCTGGTAAAACTTTACAATAAGACACATTTTAAAAATACAACTATCAAATCAATTGATAATGATAATTTTTAGTTGCTACATTGTATAATACCTTGTTCATCATTGATAATGACAATTTTTAGTTATTTAATATGGACTAATTTAATCGAAATGATCTATGATAAAATGCTTTGAAATAGTTTAATTTATTTGGAATTAAAAAAATATATTTTTGGTTAAAATTTCCTTTTAAATCACTCCATTTGATTTGTATTGGTCTAATTAGTCAAAATAGCCCTATTTGATCAAAATGATCTATGCCCAAACACTTTGAAATAGTCCAATTTATTTTGAATTTAACAAATTTATTTTTAGAAAAAATTCTCTTTACTCCACTGTAGTGGGTATAAGTCTATTTTATTTAAAATAGCCCACTTTATTTGAAATGATCTATTTCCAAATGGTTTTGAACACTCGAACTTATTTAGAATATAGGAAATTTATTTTTTGGACAAAATTTTCTCCACTCCACTTTATGGGGTATAAGGCCAAATTATTCAAAATATTCCAATTCATTCTAAATTATTTATGAACCAAATGGTTTGAAACCATCCATTTTATTTTGAATATAAGAAAATTATTTTGGATAAAATTTTCTCCACTCCACTTTAGTGGGTATAAGTCCAAATTATATGAAATAGTCCTTATTTAATGGAAACTGTTAAATATAGAATTATTGAAGTATATTATTATGAATTTATTCCACCTACCATATTAGCTCGAGAGATTTCCTACAGTAATGTTTGAACACACTGAATAGAATGAATTGAAAAATAAATAAAATTTTATATTTATTGTAGTCATTTGAGATAAGCATAGAACTAGTGGTAGCTGAAGGAAAAAAGAGAATGAATCATGAATAATATAAGAGGTAAAAATATTAATATGAAACAATATACTATGTAAAATAGAGAGAATAAGATAAATAGAAAAATAAATAATGAATGCAAGGAGAAGATAGTGACTACAATAGGCAAACTAGAAGGAATAAAGTAGTAAAAAGAATAATGTTTTGATGATAATAGTCAGAGCATATAATAATTATTATAATAAATGGATAACATAGAGTATCTAAATAAATATATAGATCATAAAATAGCAAGAAGGACAAAATACATTTCAATATAATATTTTTAGAAGAGATTTTTGTAAGAATTATAGATGTAGTGAATCGAGCTTGTAATAAGTTTGTAGTAGTTTATAGAATCAATAAAATATATACATATTTATGTATGTTATGTTTAAAATTTATCTATCATGTATTTATCATTTTAATCCTATTGTTGTGCTTGTTTTCTACCTCAAATTGTTAGCTGAAGATATTATTAGGGGCCAACCATATAGGTGCTTGAGTTTCACTTTTATCATAGATGGTTTTTATTATTTCCCTATATTCCCCATTTTTCCAACATATAGTATCATATATAGGTTGTTATGATATATTAAACATGGTATATATCATTAGTAGTTCATGGAAAAATCCTCCAACATTTGAATGAAAGAACTCTAATGTATGGTGCATCGAGATGAAGAATTTTTTTTTCTCACAAGAGTTATATAAGGTTGATGTATAGACGTTACAGACCTAGAAACATTCAATGACCTCACTCCAACACAAATAATGGTTTTAAAATATAATATAAATAAGGATGAAAAGGGTCTAAAATACATTCAGACAACATTGTTTGATTCAATAATTGCAAGGATATCAATATCTTCCACTCCAAGAAGGCTTGGGACATTTTGAAAAAATGCCTATCAAGGTAGCGACAATGTAAAGCTTATTAAGTTGAAACTATTGAGAAGGGATTTGGAGACCATAAATATGAGATTAAATTAGTTAAAAAATGACGTATTCATAACGATAATAAGAGTATTAAATCAAATAAATAAAAATTTAGTTTCTCTTCAAGATCATAAAATCATATTGAAATTATTGAGGAGCCTTAAAATAATTTTTTATCATATAGTGCTTAAAATTTAGGAGTACAAAGGTTATATATAAAAAAAAAATTATGAGGTAATAGGTTCCTTATATACCCATTAACAAAGCTTGAATATGCTATCTATCTCTTCTAATGAACAAGCCATTAATACAAATGTGAATGTAAGAGGTAGGGTGAGAGGATAAAACACCAAAGGTAGAGTAATAAATTACAAAATAAAAAAAGGTGAAGACAAATCATCAAAAATCACATGGAAGATAAAGAGGAAGGAGAAGAAACACATAAAGAGTTGGTTATACATAAAGGTATGACAAGTCTAACATACAAGGATATTATGGAAATAAGTATGGACATTGTGCTAGTGAGTGTAGAAATAAAACCTACTTTTTAAATAGTAAAATACCAAATTTCTCCAAGAAAAAGGAGGCTAAACCTAATATTAATGATAAAGGTGGAAACTTGTTCATAACATGCAATATAGCTGAACAAAGTAGTAGGGAGATATAGCATTTGGATAGTGGTTGAAATAACCACATGTATAGGAGAAAAGGTATGATCAATCACATATATAGTCAATAAAATCAAAAGTGAAACTGGAAAAAAAATGAGAAGGTCCCTTTCATCGGCAAAGGAAGCGTCTTTATCCATACCAAACAAGGTGATAGATGATAAATTAAATATGTTTAGTATGTGCTAGGGTTGAATCATAGCCTAATTAGAATTGGGAACCTTAAAAAAATTTATAAAGTCATAATTGAATATGGTTAATGTATAATTTATGATATAAGTAGATACAATAGGTAAGTTACAATAGTCGAGATGAATACCAATATTATGTTCATTTGAGGATGCAAAATGAGCTCATATAATTGTTTTAAAAAAATATGATGCGTGAACCTACCCTTTTGAAAATAAGGTACGGGAATTTATGTTTTCATGGGTTGAATCTATTTAGAAATAATCATATGGTGAGAGGGTTTTACCTTATATAAAAACCAAAAATTGTGTGAAGGTTTCATATTATAGAAACAACATATGAGTGTCCCTCCCATGGGTATGTTTTGGGTATAAAGAGCTTCACTTGAGCTAATACACTCAAACCTATGTGGTCTCATGAAATATTTTCCTTATATATTAATGTTTATTCAATGCCATTCATAAATTAATTTAGTATAGATACATGGGTGTATATTTTAAATAAAAAATTTGAGGAATTTTAAACTTTCAAGAAATTTAAAACCATGGTTGAGAAGCAAAGTGGCCATTACATAAAGATTTTGAGAATTGAAAGAGAGGAAGAATACAGATTAAATCATTTTATATATTTTTTCAAGGATGATGGCACAAATAATTAATTTTTAGTGAGGTATACACCATCACAAAATTATGTATTTAAGAGGAATAACCAAGTTATATAAGAGATGTAAATAATCATGATAAAGGATAAATGTTTGTCTAATGGGTTTTGGGTTGAGGCTATATCAAAATCTATAGATTTGATCAATATATTACCCAATATTAATGTTATGGATATAATCCATTAAGAATCATGGATCCACTATAAGCCTATTGTTTAAGAATTTAGAGTGTTTAGATGTATGCTATATTCACATGTGCACAAGAAAATAAGATCAAAGTGGTATGAAAAAAGAGAAGAATGTATTTTCATTAGATACAGTGTGAAATAAAAGCCTTACAAGTTGTAGAATCTAATAACCAATGAGATATTAGTCACCCAAGATATTTAATTTATAAAGGATGAAGTGTGGGAAGATATATAAGAAGAGTGTCAATTGTAATCAAGGGATACTGGACCATTTATTGAAGCTAAACCAGTCAGTGGTACAACCACTATTCCATTGATTTGGAGTCTTTTTTCACAAAAGGTCTATTAATATAATGAAAATAACCATCAAAGAGTTCAAGGAGAAACTCATGATACACCATCATCATCCTCCAACTCAAATCAACAATTAGAAAGAACAAATAGATTACAAGACATATATCAATAGGAATGTTATAAATAAAATTAGTCTGAAATAATGAAAATTTTATCTATTTTTAGTAGTTGATCCTATCTATTATAATTAATAAATCAAGGAAAATAAATGGTATTAAAACATGGATGAAGATATGCATCAGATTGAAAAAAATTGACATGGGAGATAGTAGACCCTTTATTAGAAGAAAGGGTCATTGGAGTGAAGTGGGTTTATAAATGCAAAAATATTGAGAAGGAAAGATTGAAAAACATAATACAAGGATATATTTCAAAGGATACAAGAAATGACTTGGATGTGATAACAACATTAAATATTCCCCCATAACAATGATATAAATGGTTATATCAATCATAGATATAACTTATTAACACAAGTGGAATGTACATCAAATGGATTCTAAGTAAACCTTATTTAATAGGGTGTTAAAATAAGAGTTTTATGTCAGACAAACACAAATTTATGAGATATAAGGCCAAGAAAACATGGCATATACACTAAAGAAATCATTGTATGGGATTAATCAAACACCTAGGACATGGTATGCCCAAATAGATTCTTACTTATTGATCTATGTTTTTATAAAAAGTGGTAGTGATATGAATTTTTACATCAAGGAAACAAAATATTGTATTTTAATATTTTTTTTATATGTGGATAATCTAATCTTCATTGGAAATTTAAATCAGTCCATAAAAGAGTTCAAATTAGCCATAAATAAGGAGTTTTAGATAATTGATATAGGTTTATTGAATTATTTTATTAGCATATAAGTTAAGAAAATGATTGAAGACTAATTCATTTGATTACAAATATATATAATATCATGTATGCATTGAACCTCATGTATATGTATATTCATGGAGACACAAAAAGAGACACACTGGAAAACATGTAAGAGTATCTAGAGGTATGATAATGACATGAGAGATTATGGAGTTTTGTATGTACCAGTATATGTCATTTAGTTTATTGGCTAAATATATCATGATTGATCCACTAGTATTTATTATATAAATATATCATCAGGATATGTGTTCCATATTGGTTTAGAAGTTATTTTAAGTGCTTCATGTAAACAACCCATATTTTCACTTTCCACACTATTTTTTGAGCATATAGTAGTGAACGTAGTCGCATGTTAGGGCATATGGATCATAAGAATACTATCATATTTTTGTGAAGAGTGTAAATGATCTTAAAAAATATTTTGTAACAAAACATCATCCATTGCATTATAAAATAATCCAATTTTTAATAAAATAAGAAAACATGTTGTAATTAGGTATCATTTTATTAGACAGTTGAAAAATGTGAGATATAACTTAAATTTTACAAGTCTGAGTAGTATCTCACTAATATATTTTAAAAATATTTTTAAAAATATAAATTTATATATTTAATAGATATTATAAGATTCATATATGTATCAACACTTGTTACAGAGGCTCATATGGTGTATTTATGGATCCATAGGATAGCTCCAAAGATGCATAGGCTAGCTCAAGAGATCACCAGTCTAGCTCTAGAGATCCACTAGATATCTCAAGAGATGCACAAGATAGATTCAATGATCCAGAGATTATCTCTAGAGATCACTAGACTGGCTTTAGAGAGACACATTTTATCTCTGATATTTGTCAAGATCTAGCCACTTAAGCTAAAAATAAGTTCACTAGATGTTTTTTATCTTGAGAATCATCTGAAAGAGCATGGAAATAAGGTCAAGAATAAGGGGAAGTATTAAAATATATTATTATTATTATTATTATTATTATTATTATTATTATTATTATTATTATTATTATTTTGAATATCCTATTAGGTTTAAATATCTTCTATAATAATTTCTGAACACACCAAATAAAATTAAATGAACAATATTTCAAAATTTGAATTTCTTGGATCCATTTGAGTTTAGTGTGAGAGGTGGTGGAAGGTGAATAGAAAATTAGATGAATACAAATTATAATGAGATAACAAGAATAAAATAACATAAAATATTAGTATGTAACAACAAACTATGAAAAATAGATAGAAGACAAATGGAAAAATAGATAATGAATGCTAGAAGAAGATAATGACTACAATAACTCGAGTAATAGGAAGGAAGAAACAAAAAGAAGAATGATTTTATGAAAGAAGTTAGAGAATATAATATTAAAAATACTAGATAGATAAGATAACATCTTAAACAATAGATAAATCATGAAAAATGAAGTAGGAATAAGGATAAATTATAGTTTAGTACATCCATTCTCCTACAGATTTTCTTAATAGATGTAGATGTAGTGAATTAGGTTTGTAATCAAATTTTAATAGATTATATAATCAATATAATATATTAACGTTTGTGTGTGTTATATTATAGACTATGCCTCCCCTATTTTTTCCAATTTAATCTTATTGTTCTAAGTGTTTTCTACCTGATAATGCTAGCTCCAGAGATTGTCAAGAGCCAACAATTTAGGTTCTTGAGTTTCACCTTTCTCATACTTGGTTTTTATTGCTTCCCTATTTGTCCCCTTTTTGCAACATTATTTTGTATCACATTTCTATATCAAAACAAACCTAAAAATTAATTAATGGCACAATTTAAAATATAATATCAAACTTACATGATTGAACATTCAAAGTGCATATACTTTTGTATACAAACACATGATAATGTTGAATCAAAGATGAAAAAATAGAATCATTATAAATATTTATTTATTTTTCATTATCACATTTTTAGTGGCCTGATCTTTTATTTAGTGAAATATTTATCAATATATAACATTTTTATTTTAAACATTACATTGATGCATATCATTTGCAAATTGTCCATTATTTCCTAAAAATATCTTCCATTCTATGTATGCTAATTCCAAAATATTTATTCAATGAATAATAAAGTTTCTAACACATCATACTAAATTATAGATTAATATAAAAATTCTTATTTTGGCTACTTAAAAATCAAATCCTCCTATGAAGATAAATAATCATATCATCTTTGAGTCTTGTATAAAGAGTGTCTCAAGACCCTTTTCAAGACAATGTTTAGCTTAATTATTGGTGGAATGAGCGAGTCCAAACATGATATAAACTTATTATATTAGTTATTTTTTATGCAAAAAAAAATTTAATATTGAAATGTATAAGAAATGTTTAAAAAAAAATTAAATAACATCTCATCTTAATATCCAATTCAAATCTTATTTGGCTCATAAATTAGTGCATAAAAATGTTCGAAGATGATAGAAAATTGTGAAGTCGGTGATTTATGATGTATAATATAATTTAACATTAAAATTTGAAATATATAAAATTCAAAAAATTAACCATCTAAATCCTAATCTATGGATTTGAGAGGATAAGTTAATGTGTTTCCAATGTAGATGATCAGTTGGAATGACTAGAATTTTCCTCCATTTTCATCATTATGAATGTTGAATTTATTTTACTCACATCCATTTTATGTCCTCAAAATTTTTATTATTAATAACTATGATTGACCAATCTTGAAAGGATATTTTAATCTTTCACTCTTTACAAAAATTCTAAAAACATATTGACATTTTTTTTATTGTTCAAGTTTTATTGTGTTGTCTTTAAATTTAACAAAAATGATCTCTAATGGGTTGCATATGAACAAAACAACTTCAACACTAAAAAAAAAATAATTAAATACATTTTCAATTTGCATAAATAATATTTATTTATATATTTTATGTTTAAATTTTAAATTTTATGATAATTAGTCTTCTCACTCCTTTAATTTTAATTTTGTGTTTAAAGTTACATAGAATTTTTTTGTCATGAATGATATTAAAATCTATATCTATCTTTTTATCTTGATCCATGTGAGTCATTCCATTTTTTAAATGGTACCTTTTCACTTTATCCATGTCATATTATTATTTACCTCTTGGTAATACATGGATATGCAGTGAAGGATTTCATCTACTAATTCATATGGATATATTCATCCCCATCCTAACATAAATTATCTAACTCACTCATTTATATAATAATGAAATTCCATTTATCTATGATTTTATATGCAGTTTTAAAAGTTAAATTGATTTTCCCTCTACTAGTATTATATTTTGTTTCTTTTTTTTAAAAAATTAATTTTTATGTTATGTCTCTTGAGATACCAAAGTGTATTAAATTTATCCATGTTAGTGGCACACCCAATTTTAATGGAGAATAATGTGTCAAAAAATCATTATAGAATTTTGAAAGGTTTTATTTGGTCATCAAAGATAATTATCATTAGGGTTTGTTATTATTTTAATACTATTAGTTTTTTTTTCTAATATTATTTATAGTATATTAAAGAGTGGTGGTGTTTATTATGCTAGAGTTTTTTGCGATAAATTGTAATTACATTGATAATTATTTTGGGACTCTTAATTTTAATACTCATAGTATAAAACATTGATATTATCACATATGTCTTAAATAATTTTAGTTAAAGAAAATAATACTATCATAATTGTCTTAAGACAATTTATTTTAAAAATTTAAAACTATATCAATCCAATTTCATTACATTCCATAAACATTCTGACGTGCTAACATCAGACTTCAAATAATGATATGGATGAAGGTGTTGTTCTAAAAATACCATCTGGGTTTTCTCAACACTTAGATTTTTTAACCAATTGCAACTTGTCTATATTCATAGCTATATCATCAAGTTTGATAAAAAATCATTACATTCATCCGTCCTTTTACAAGAAAAGACCACAGATTCAAAACACATCCTGACCTCTTTTACTTATGATGGCTCGATCTGTGTAATTTTTTCTTGAGTCTTCTTTTGACATTCAGGATGGTCCTTTCAAAATAGACAGCCACGTTATACTTATTCTAGGGTAAAAAAAAGGCCTTTCAAATATAGAATAACAATGTTCATGACTCGAGTCTCTAGGTGCCTATACATGCCCTACAACCTATATCATTCACCTATGGCCTATAGACCTTACACAATAGGTGAAGACTCAATGGTCTGCATACTTACAAATATACCTCCATTCGCCATAGGCCAAAGGCCTTACAAAATAGGTGATCTCCCTTTCTGGCTTGGATCTGAACTTACATTAAACTTTGAAAATAATACGCATTTGCCCTAGCTTGAAGACATTACAAAATAGGATAAAGCTCCCTTTATAGGCTCAAATCTTTATTCTCATTGAAATTTGCTGCCAATGCTAAATAACATAGATGCCTCAGCTTGCCTTATTTGGGTCTGTGTACCTTCAAATAGAACCTCCTTTGATTCAGCTCACAACCTTCTACGGTAAGCTCTCCATCCGCCCCATTCGGACTTACTCAAATTACCATCTGTGACTGTATAAATTCTACCCAACCATTCCACAGATTTTTACAACATAGTCCAAGCTAAAAGTATCCAGCTCATGGGTTCCATCAATGGCTTTAACACATATTAAAAATGTAAACCAACTCCAAATTGAATCCATATCCACATGGGAGCCAAACCAAAATGGAAAACCGCTGTACACTTCCTTGGTAATCAATTCTATAGCATTCAGATCCTCTCTATTTCATTACAATGGATCCTTTTACTTCGCCATGGTCAAAACAAGATAATACAGGTTGAATGGCCTTTGTGACTCCCCCATTCTCCCTCCTATAGATCCTCCCTTTCTTTCCTTCTACATACTCCTCTTTTCTTTCTTTCATTACATTTATTACTCTTTGAAAGAGTCTCATATGCCAACTTGGGCTTTGAAACAAGAAAGGAGAATTTTTCTAAACTAATATCTAAGTTGAGAGATAATCTCAACTCATATCTTATGGTTGAAATATTCCAACCATCTCCTCCACTTTTACTCAACAAACTCCCAACGTGGGGATTCCTTTCAACCCACTTTCACCCCTTTTCACTCCTTTTACTTTTACATTTAATATTGACATTTATTCCTCCTTAAAAACATTTTGGAGGGAAAAGACAACAATATGAATTCAAATAAAAAACTAAGACATGAATTGAGCTTAGTATGCTTGAGAATTTCCAACTTTGACCATGTCTTCATGTAGCCATTGTAGATGTTTCTGAGATGCTCCTGCATCACATTCTAAGTTGATTGATGATAGATAACTTTAAAATAACTTCACTACTACCATGGATTCAAAATATTATAAAAAAAAAATAGGTTCTAAACCTTGTCACATGCAAATGATATCATCCTACCCATATTTCCTCCTTAGCCTAGTGTAGGATGCCTATCGGTGCAATTACATTATATAATAAAATATGAATATATTCAAGAATCACTCATAACTTTAACCAATTATTATACCACTTAGAAAAAAATTATATTATATTGTGTGAGGATGAGGGGGGTTATGGTAGATGTCTATGTGTTTGTGTGTGTGTGTGTGTGTGTGTGTGTGTGTGTGTGTGTGTGTGTGTGTGTGTGTGTGTGTGTGTGTGTGTGTGTGTGTGTGTGTGTGTGTGTGTGTGTGTGTGTGTGTGTGTGTGTGTGTGTGTGTGTGTGTGTGTGTGTGTGTGTGTGTGTGTGTGTGTGTGTGTGTGTGTGTAAATATTTAAGTAGATATAAACACACACAAACACATGCATGCACACGTGTGTGCACACGCACACACACACACAAAGAGAGAGAGAGAGAGAGAGAGAGAGAGAGAGAGAGAGAGAGAGAGAGAGAGAGAGAGAGAGAGAGAGAGAGAGAGAGAGAGAGAGAGAGAGAGAGAGAGAGAGCTGTGTGTGTGTGTAAAAAATTATATTGTATTGTGTGGCGATGAAGGGGGTTATGGTGGATGTCTGTGTGTGTGTGTGTGTGTGTG
Source organism: Torreya grandis (assembly GCA_037957365.1). NCBI lineage: Eukaryota > Viridiplantae > Streptophyta > Pinopsida > Cupressales > Taxaceae > Torreya > Torreya grandis. Next base: position 27,644 of record JARHVA010005813.1, on the reverse strand, counting down.
TGTGGGTGTGTGTGTGTGTGGGTGTGTGTGTGTGTGGTGGGTGTGTGTGTGTGGGTGCGTGTGTGTGTGTGTGTGTGTGTGTGTGTGTGTGTGTGTGTGTGTGTGTGTGTGTGTGTGTGTGTGTGTGTGTGTGTGTGTGTGTGTGTGTGTGTGTGTGTGTGTGTGTGTGTGTGTGTGTGTGTGTGTGTGTGTGTGTGTGTCTATGTGTGTGTGTGTGTGTCTATGTGTGCGCACGCATTTGTGTGTGCACGTGTGTGTGTGTGTGTATTATAATAATTTTTTCACTTAAATATAAAACAAAGATGTTAGTATGGGTAGATACACATTACTAGGATAGAATTAGATGGGAAAAAGGGTAAATAATTTTAAATTTAAAGGAGTTAAGAGGGAAAGAAGGATTTTTTAAAGAGATGATGAGGTAAAAAAAGGAGAAGTTATACAAATTGTAACAAAGGTATAAGTAGGTGAAAATAAAATATAGCATAGAATGTAGTTTACTTTATAGTTTTTATATTGTCATTATAATATACACATTCTCTTGCATTGTCACATATATATGAAGATAGATATGTAGGAAATGAAAATGTCTTCCACTGATGTGTTATTTATATTAATATAAAATTTAGGTGTTTTTAGTCAATGTTTCTAATGTCTATTGTCACAAATTTCAAATATAGGACTGATTACAAACATCTTTAGAGTCTAAGATAGTTTAAGGGTACTTGTTTATAAATTCTATAAACTACTTGTAGGTTTGAGATATGTTTAGGATTGTTAACATTCAATTAAATTCTAGTATATTTTTCTAATTTTAAAATAAAAACATTGAAATATCATAGGAGTTTGTGCTAGTTTTATAATTAATAGCCTTAACTTTCAAAAGGGTGTCATTCACCAAGCCGACCTATACCCAAAAATTTTAAATAATTATAACCTTTGGACTATTGTGCTAATGCAAAGAAATGAAAATCATGTCATATGACATTATCCTATAAAATTCCTACTTTGGTCATTCCTATAACCCCCACCTATAATGTCGACATCCATGTTGCATATATTTTTTCTATTATGGTATACGTTAATGAGTTTTAGACAAAATAATATAGTGTAATGGTTTCTATGTTTATTTAATAAATATTATGTATAAGACACTTGAAACCATAATAAGATATATATATATATATATATATATATATATATATATATATATATACATTTTATGATTCATTAAAACCATTAGTTGGCAGAACTTGGAGGCAGAGAACACTTACAACAACTAGGACGCACCCATAACACCTAGGTAGAGGCAACTATTAAAACTAGTCAAGGCACCAAATGAATAGAAAGGACCACACAAATCCACTACTATAGGGGGAAATTTTATATAATTACATATATTATCTAGCTCTCATCTCAAAACTAATTTCCAAGCCATCCAAGAAACTCAACTGACCATATATCATCACAAGAAATTGTCACAATAATTTCAGGATTTTATTGGACCATTTTTTCATTATTATGGTTTTACATCGATTTAGTTTTAACAATTTTAATATATTTACTTTTATGTTCTGACTTTTGTAACATCATGAGATTTTTTTATTGTAATTTTTAGATTTTAGGGAATTTTCGGAATAAGCACCCATGTCGCCTATATTAAGAAAAGAGCGTGAATTGTTAGATAGTAAGTTAAGATTGAAAGTGTTAGAGAGTAAAATATTATTACAATCTAGTGATATTTGGATTTTTTATACTTTTGTAGTTATGGTTTATCATAATAATTATTAAATAAGGGTAGTTTCAATAAGTATTTATCTGATAATAGAAGAGAGAAGTCAAGGGCTAGTTTAAACTAGGTAGGGCCTACTTACATGGATATGTTAGTCTAGTTTCATGTCTATTATAATTAGTTTTATTTCCATAATTTTTTACTCATGTATCTTCCATGTCCTCTTTACTATGTTATGTGTATGACTATATTTATGTGTAAGCATTTTCACTCTATACATTAAAATCATACATTGTGGAAATCTTACAAAAATAGTTTTGATTTCCATTTCACACATTTTTCATCTATGCAATTTCCATTTCATGAAATTTATATTTTAGTTCATATAATTTACATTATTCAAGTGTTTATATTATGAAATTATTAGGATTTAAAACATCAAAAGATAATAGTGCCACACATATAGTGCAAACATCTCAACAAAGAACATGGACCTTAGGTTGACAAATTAAATAAAGTAGAAGTATAAATAAACATAGTGGTTACCACTATAGAGTACACATTTTCGGTCATAAGTATCACTATATAAATTTTTATTGGTGGTTTGATTCTACTTATCACCTTGAATTAAAACATTGTAGCTTATTGTTTATCATAATTAGAACCCTCTTATGTTTTTTGTTTGGTATGATCTGCATTACTGCATGCATTTAGTGCATTATATAATTTCAACACATTTGTATTTATTGTGTATACAAATTAATTTATTACATATAAATTTGTTGAAGAATCAAAAGAATAATCTAGTTAAGGGTAAAAAATCATTTGTTTTCTTGAGACATGAGTAGCTTCCAATACTCAAATTTTTGTACAACATTTCTAATATTTTATAAGAAGTTAATGAAATATAATTTTCATGTGTGAAAACATTACTTTAGATAAGATTATTTGAAACGTGATATTAGTGTTTAAAGTTATTGAAAGTTTTGAACCATTTGAGGTTCATCCATACATTATTAAACATTTTATGAGAGGTGTTTATGATTGGTCACCAATGGTAATCAATTACATCCTATCAAATATCATATAGTTATGGTGGGGGAATCCTCATTCAAACCCTAGTCAATATGGGTCAACAATTTTATGACTATGAATCTCATTATTTCAAAGATAATGTTTTTGATATACTTCAAATATTCCTAAATATCTGCATGTGTCTTATCTTTAAGAGTCTTTATTTACTTTCTAGGTATGCAAAAGCTTCCATATATTTTTGAAGGATAAAATTCATGTAAGATCATAAATAATACATGAGGTTTATTCTATATTGTATGCATAATGGAATATATGATTCAATTATAAAATCAATAATGGAAACAAATATGTCAAAAACAAAGTATTATATATATATATATATAATACTTTGTTTTTGACATATTTGTTTCTATGTATAGGTTTTATAATTTTGGTAAATATGTCAATATTATACACACACACACACACACACACACACACACACACACACACACAAACACACACACACACACACACACACACACACACACACACACACACACACACACACACACACACACACACACACACACACACACACACACACACACACACACACACACACACACACACACACACACACACACACACACACACACAGAATCCAAATATGGTTTGATAACATTTTCTAGTATTTTTCATAAGTCATTCACAATGAGGCATTAATATGGCTTAAAATATCATTATATATATATATATATATATATATATATATATATATATATATATATGAATATCTTCTTTTTTCATAATTACCTATTTACCCACTTTTTTTAATTAATTATTTGGATATTATTTTATATTTTATCATGTAAAATTCTATATACATTCAAACTTAGTTTAGTTTATGAAATTTGAATTTAAGAGATAATAGATTTATATATTTAAGTAATTTTTTTTATATAATTATATTTGTAAACTTTTTTTTGTTGGCATACTAAAATTATTGAGAATAACATGGATATTTTTTTATAATACATAATGAATAAAAAATAATAATAAATTTATTAGGAATAACATGATTGTATTTTTGATTTGACTATAAATAAAATAAAGATGTTTAATTTTTTCAAATACAAAATATTTGTTCAATTATATTTTATTCTTTCTTTTTGACATACATGTTTCCATGTATTGCTTTTATAATTTTGTTAAATCTCTCTCTCTCTCTCTCTATATATATATATATATATATATATATATATATATATATATAGAGAGAGAGAGAGAGATTTAACAAAATTATAAAAGCAATACATGGAAACATGTATGTCAAAAAGAAAGAATAAAATATAATTGAACAAATATTTTGTATTTGAAAAAATTAAACATCTTTATTTTATTTATAGTCAAATCAAAAATACAATCATGTTATTCCTAATAAATTTATTATTATTTTTTATTCATTATATATTATAAAAAAATATCCATGTTATTCTCAATAATTTTAGTATGCCAACAAAAAAAAGTTTACAAATATAATTATATAAAAAAAATTACTTAAATATATAAATCTATTATCTCTTAAATTCAAATTTCATAAACTAAACTAAGTTTGAATGTATATAGAATTTTACGTGATAAAATATAAAATAATATCCAAATAATTAATTAAAAAAAGTGGGTAAATAGGTAATTATGAAAAAAGAAGATATTCAAATATATATATATATATATATATATATATATATATATATATATATATATATATATATATATATATAATGATATTTTAAGCCATATTAATGCCTCATTGTGAATGACTTATGAAAAATACTAGAAAACGTTATGAAACCATATTTGGATACAATATACATTCAATAAAATTAGAAATTCCAAGATAGATGTATTTATAAAAAATGTATATTGTATTTTATGAAAATTATTTCATATTTTTAAAATTGAAAATGATAATTAATTCTCATAGAAAACAATAACCCATCCCAAATTCTTACTTTATTGAGAAAATATATTATAATTACCTCTATTTATATAAAATAGGTTATTATGATAAAAAATTGCATATCAATATTAAAAAATATAGAGTTATATCTTAAGATTAATTGAAGTGTAATTATGACCTATAAAAAACACATTTATATATATGTATAAAATATTTAAATATGATTTCATTTGAAGATAGTTTTAATTCCACCATATTTAGATGAATATTATATTCAATGTAATAATATAATCCAAGATAACAATATGCCATTGAATATACCTAATATAATTAGGTACAAACATTGTTTCACAATAATTTTAAACAACATTACATAGGTAGACCTAAAACAACAAACTAAGTAGTTAGTGGCACATTTATTTTTATATTATGATTTCCTTATTCATTTTATTAATATATGTGATCCCGTTATCCCATCCTTAGTAGCTTCATATGACATATCACATAGATATTGTACCCTCCTTGTTGCCCTTAGATTATTTTAATACTTGGTCTCATTCTAATATTTGTGATCGATATCAAGTTTAGGTATCGATAGAAAAAATATAATTGGAAATGGTTCCCTTTTAATATATTTTGGGCACATTTCACTTTTTTAATATCATTATGTCATCTTTTACCTTCTTTTGTCATATTTTGAGCACCACTAGATCCTTAGCTCAAATTTAGAGACTCACACACACACACACACACACACACAAGTATATTGTAATGTATTATTTAGACAAGCACATTGAAATATAAATGGATAGATAATATTATATACTAGATCACAAGAAAATTTAGATTTGAATCTCAAGTTTATAAGGGTCAATTCATATTTGCATGCTTGTATTAATGGAAAAAAGGATAAGGGAAATATAAGATTGCATAAAAAATTAGACACACACACACACATTAAATATATCACTACATTATTTTTTGAGATAGCTTCTTAGTATTAAAAATGTAGTGCAATGCCTTTTTATCAATGACGATTGACCAAGTCAGTCCAACTCAACCCTTTCACCTGGCAACCCCCATTTGATATCATACATTTTATTCAAATTTGGATTTGAACATGCAAATGATCCCATTTGAATATGGATATAGACAAAGGAAAATTTTGACATCTTAAAAATATTCACATCACCTTATATTTAAATAATCACTCATTATGTGAAGGGTCAGTTTCAACCACTGTCATTATTATCTACATTCAATAATAAGCATATTCGTTAAAAATGGAGAATAAAATAAGAAAATAAATACCATATACATGTATACATATGGTATTGAGGTGGATAAAATAGATGAAGATACTTCATATATGAGTAATAGATAAGCTAATATTTTTCTTACTTCTCGCAGTATATTCTTTACGAAACTTATTATGTGAATTTTTATGTATTATGCATATTGGAATTGATGAATTATTCTCATCATTTATATCCTATTATGGGGTTTTAAATTAAATTATTTTAAAAAATACTTGTTAAAATTAAAATCAAACATTTTTTATTTTACTTTTTTTATAAGATTTCAAATCTCATTTCCAATCTCCTTTCACATAAAAATCCATATAGGAATTTTTTTGTCATAGGGTTTTGTTAATTTTATTTTTAAATTACATATAAATAAATACATTTTATCCTTGTTATTATATTCTTAACACTCATTTTACTCATTTTGATTAGGTCTTCATTATATTTTAAAAACTTGTTTAAGGCCTAAAAAATGGTTAATCAATCAGAAACCCTATCAACTATCATGGTGTGGATTTATTATTTTTTTTAAACCCATTCCTTATGTGAGTGGAAAAATAACTAAATATGAATTATTAATGAATTTATTTGTGTATATTAATAATTTTCTTTTCATGATTATGATTATAATGATTACTATTATTCTAATTATGTAAAAATAATAGGTTTGGTATGGTAGTGAAGAATAAAATAAATCCACTAATAAAGAAATAGAAGAACCTTCTTATCCTTCTTACTATATTCCATTATTATTTGAATTTTATAGAATAGAAAAGTGTGAACAAGATAATAATGAACATATGCATGCTTATATCATAAATTATTAATTAAAAAGATAATATTATTTTTTTAAATACCCCTTGTCTAGTGCTAAAAATTATACATCGTCTCATCTTGTTAATTATTATAAAATTCAAAGGCCTAAATATTGTGAATAAATTAATAATAATGTGCATAATGTGATATTCCTTCCTTCTCTATAAATATAAAAATAATATTTTTTTCTAATGAAGTAACTTTACTTCCTAATTAGAGATGGATAAGCTCATTATCTAAAGGGACTCCCTTAACATATTGAATTATCTCATAGGTAAAGTGACCCCTTTCCATACCTTCAATAATTTTATTGATTATGTCAAAGGTCTGCTCAACCTCTTTAGCAAGGTCCCTATGAGTCATATCTTTACATAAGCTAGCATGATATTGGATGGATTTTCTAACCCATGTGTTAGGAAGACCTCACTTATCATTTTAATTAGTTGACCTAATTAACCCTCCCCTCCTCACCCCAACCCACATAGTTGGCATGATTAAAAATGATTCAAGCATCATATTTTAAGATACATAAGACTATGACACATATATGAGATTTCATTTTGAATGAACACACTTTGCATAATGATTACATAATTTAATGGAATGATTTCACAGTCCGTGGAAATGAAACAAAGGGTTCCATCAAATTTTTCATTCCCAATATCAAAGCATTAACACTATCTATAAGTAAATTGAAAGGCTACATTCCACTTTAGAACTAAATGGGGTAACAAGAAGTAACCACAGGTATGGCAGAGATAGATTGGATCCCATTTCATGTGTCAAATCCTAAAGTAACTTGAGAGTGTGGCAAAAATTATTGAAATAAGGGATATTTGAATTCATGAAATAAACTATTAACAAGGGTTGAAGATTGATATCATGGAAGAATTGATTGGTGAATCAATGAGCATGAGTTATGAAGCATTAGAAGCCTTACAGGATAAAATTAGGTAACATGAAATAATGAAGACCTTGTTCAAAATATATGATAAAAATAGAGATAAAATTATATCCAAGGTAAAAACCTACCAAGGTAGTGGCATGATACATGTCTCCAGATAAATAATTATGTTAATTTAGAATGTAAATTCACCCTTATCTTATCTCATCACTTTGTAATGTTAAATCACATTAAGGGATAGAAAATTATCTTCCCTTATTTCCATTTGAAATATTTTGAGAGAATTATTCTATCATTCCAAGTAAACTAGGAAAATGATATCATCCTCTAGGGATTGATATCATCCTTGTTAAAAGGGGGGATGTTGTGCAGGTGAATGAGGCAAAGTTGATTATGAGTGATAATGATGGAAATTTTGGGTTGGTCTCTAGAGACCCAAAGGAGGATAATATGGGTATCTTAAAAACCTTTGATCCTAAAACTAACTCCCCTTTGGTTAATAACCATATTGTACAGACCTAACTAATAACTAGGAAAGACTAATGTAAGAAAGGAATCCCATCTAAAACTAGGGGGATGAATATTAAATATGTCATTATAAACTAGTTTGATAAGGTTGATTATGTAAATAAAGAGGAAATGTGTGACTTAGCAGACCCCTTCATGGATTGTTGGAATAAATTCATAGAATTCAATAATAAACTACAATACCTAGGTTGATCTAGGACCACGCTGATGGAGGATAGAAACAAAGTAAATATTGAGAGCATAAGTTGACAATGACATTGTAAAACATTCAGACTTAGAATGGGGGAAAGTTGGTTGAAGGAGAAAAATGAACAAAACTAATGAATGAAAATGAAATGGGGGACAAGAACTTTGTATTTTACAAATATCTACCTAATAACAACACTAATACTAGGAGGAATAAAAACACTAATAATACCAACAAAGATAAGAAGGATTTCATGACCAAATGATGAAAGGTTTAAAATATTTGGCTAAAGGACCTAACAAGTAAACTAGGTGAATCATCATGCAGGAAAAGTTGAAGGATAACAAAATCAAAATGGAAAGAGCTACACTTGTGAAGCATGCCAACTCTAAGGACTATTTTGATTAATTTCATGTTTTGATTCATAGTTTTACAGTTTTTTTCTTTTTTTATACTTTGTTTGCATAAGGTTAGTATAATTTTGCATGTTTTCACTCTTTGTGGGTAGCCTAGGGGGCTTTTATGTTTTAATTATTTTTATATTATTATTATTTTTAACTTGGTGGTTAGAGGAGTCCTAAAAAACTTGATTATTTACACTATCAAATAAAAAAAATATATAAAAATAATGTGAAAAGCATTACATTTCTATAAATAGAAAAATAATATGAATAATGTGAAATTATTATCCTCTCAAAAATGAAAAAAATATGTGATTTTTTTCTCTTTCTGACACAAAAAAAGAGTCTGAAGTTCATTTTCTCTTCTTACATGTGATAAATAAATGTGTAAAATGTGATATTACTATTTTATCTTTATAAAATTTAAAAATAAATTGAAATCCCTCTAATCTCTCTAAAAATATGAAAATGTATAAACACATTTTATCATTTTTTATTTTATTATAGAATACAATGTCAAAATATCTCTTCAAATGAACCATTTATTCAGAAAAAAATGTTATGTTAATGTAATTATATTTAAATATACATATTTATAATTTTAATCTATGGAAGGTAATTATAATCATGAGTGTGATCACTTCTCAATCTAGGCCTATTATATAGTTTTTGTTTGAGACCTCCTTCACTTATACATAATAATGTACCCACTGAAACTTACAATAATAAAATTTAACTATTTAGGGAATATCTTAAATATTTTAACATGCCTTCCCAAGAATTCATTTCCTTAATTGATGACGTGTGTACCTTACAACACCAAATTCATCACCTAACATTGTAAAGAAAAGCATACTATGCTTTAGTTGATTATAATGACATGTATGGAAGATAAATTATGTGCAATATTACAAATGACTAAATTCCCTGAAAAACCTCCTCATGGATACATTTTTTATGATTTACATAAGTATCCATCGTTACGTACATCTTAACAATTTCATGAATTCTATGAAAATATATTATGATAGTCATATTTTACTAAAAGTGTTTCCAAAAACATTAATAAGAAAATAAATGGATTGGTTTCACTCTTTTTATGGTGATTATTTACACTCCTATATTCAGTTACAAGAGAAAATTTCAATTCAATACATTCAAAATAAGGGACCAATAATTAAATATGAATGTTTACCTTTTCTTAATTAATTAAAACAAGAGTAAGCTTGTGAATATATTATATAATTTGTGACTTGTAAACACCAATATTTATATCAACCACCATATTTGTATAATGGTAATTTGATCTCTAACTAGAAAAGAACCTGAACAAGTAATCATTGTAAATATTAAAGTAAAATATAATGTAGGTATGCTTATATCTTCCTTATATAATTATGGATACAAAAATAGAAACAAGAATCTACAAATCAGAGGAAGGTGCAAGTAAATAATACTAAAAAAACTACACAAAAATAGATTTATTCACTATTTGTCACAAAACTATTAGCAATACCATAGTAAAATTTTATTATTATTTTAATAGGGTAATAATTTTTTAGTATGAGTATAACATAAACTAATATAAACTAATATACTCAAATATATCTAATAAAAGACAATACAAATTTAAATGAGATAAATACAAATTAATTCTTATAAAAATTCAATATCAAATAAAAAAAGTCATGTGAAAATTAGAACCATGATATATGAAAAAAAAATATCATAATTTATAATATATCAAATTTTACAATACTTTAAGATTTAATAAATAACCAAGGAAACAAACCTTGATGCATATGAATCACTATTATCAATATGTCTAGTCTCCCTAGAAGTAAATGCCCCACTATCTCCTCTACACCTACATCATCAACATATATATCATCTCACATGCTCCTAAAAATATCATAAATCCATTATCATCTATGTTATCAACATTTATATAATTATATCAAGCTAATAGATCCCATATTAGATCACTCTTAGGCATGGCTACTAGTCATATATATAGATTTGCCTATAGATCATCTCAATCACTATAAACTATAGTTAAGTTAATTAAATTAATTATAATAGGATAAAAAAAAGGTAAATTTACACCATAAATATGTTGTTCCCTCCCAATCACCCTATTGTAGACTACATCAAATGATATATCCCATGCCGAAGTCTAAATGGATGTGTCTACCATCATAGGCCAATATTCATTAGTTTCACAATAAATATTCAACATATTAGCAATCTATTTATAATTTAAAAAATACTTTAAAATAATTATAGGTCAATATATACCTAAACACTACCAAAAAATAACTATAACATTAGATAGAGCTAACTTTGGTTAAACTCAACTTGTTTATCTATCTTCTCCACTTGTTCCATCTTCTCCTCTTAAACTAGAGGTAAAATAGGTATATCTACCATAATAGGAAATATAATAATACGTATGGAACTTTTAAACCATTGATTATACAAATTATCATACATCACATAATCCATATCCATCACCACAAGTAGAGGATTGGCATCCCCTATATGTAACATTTTGAAATATACACAATAAGGTCGTGGTCTATCACTTGGGTTAGAGATTAATCTCATATTTATTTTTCATTGGTATGATGTTGGTGGTACATCCTATTGGTTACTAGATAATATTATCATTAATCATTAAATAATTGATAATGATTTATCTTTATATACTTACCCCTACTGTGTCAATTTTCCATTATGTTAGCTAGAAATAACTATGAGAGAATGCACCACTCTATAAAATTTATTAAAATTACTCTAAAAAAAATTCATACATCTATATTTTTATTTTACCCTCATGTTATATAAATTATATTAGTATCTATCCTTATATATTAGGAAAATACTAGGTCAAATAGGGCCACACTACAACTTTTTCCACTGATTGACCGTCTCCCCTATACTCCATTATTAACTTTTTAAATTTAGTAAGGTTTATTTTCCCCCTTCCACTCTCTTATCAAGGTAAATAAATATTAATAATAAAAATATTATCCTACATAATCACATCAAGGATTTTTCCAAACACATCTATCAATTGTTTAGAAATTATAGTATACATTGAGTGAAAGAGTAATATTTCTCCAAATAAAATTTTAAAGTATCCTAATATTCATGAGTAAATTCTAAATATATTTTATTATAGGTCTATAGTATTCATTGTGAAGGACTTAAAATTATATATTTACAGGAATTCATATAATAAATTCAAGATTCACACACTCACTCTAAGAGGGGTAACTACATGTGATTTAGGACCTTTTGGGGTATGTAGGTAGCACTTTCATACAATAAAACTTAACATTTATAGCATCTATATATTTTATAATTTAAAATATCAATCAGGGATCTAACCTTAATTTTTATACCTTCCTATTTCTCTAAGGCTCTTATTTACCATCTCAATGTTCCTAAATAATTTTCTCTTATTTTGATCCACATCATTTTGATGAACTAGGCTTCATGTAGTACACAAAAATATTAAAAATTCTAAACTTCATCTACTATTAATTTCATATCTATACATGTTTTCTATCATTTTGGACACTAACATTTATGATAGTGTCAAAATCCTTATCTAGTGTCTAATAGACAAAACTCATCTAAATTATAAAATTATTGAAAACATTAGGTCATCCTAATTATCTTATCGAATCCTATCATGACAGATTCTAAAAAGGTATTGTATAAATACAATTGTAAGAATTTTCATTCCTCAATTATTTTATACCTAGAAAACACCTACTAAATCTAAATAAATGAACTGAAAAAGCACTATATTATACTCTATTCATCCCTATTTTCATATAAAGCATATGAATAGTCATATTATAGGTATAAATCATTCAAAGAGTAGTCCTTGAGTGATATTATTCAAATTAAAAACTAGATCACTACATGCATCTTCATATAGTATATTTCACCATTATGCACACATTTCCCAACATATAAGGAATAAATGCATAATTATAAATCCTTCCTTTTATTATTGGTTATGAAGTGTTGATTAGTTAGGGTTAGTCTACTTTAAATTATTATTCCACTAACCCATTTGATATAAAGATTGAAGTGGGGTGAAGTGATAGGGTTTAATAAATTACTAAAGAGAGACAACATATATCCTAAACATGAATACACCATTATAATGGTGACATAAAAACTATAATGATTAAGTAAGTTGAATCAAGTTAAATTTATTATTTTGTATTGGACACCTAGGTCATAGTTAGCCACTAGTATCAATGGTAGTATTCATGGATACATAAGTAAAATTTATAGAATGTGATGATTGATCTATAATATCGATAATAATTATTTTACATATGTTTCTAGTTTATATCTACCTATGAACATTAAACTAGCTATGTACCATTTTTCCTTATATACTGAAATATATTTTAATTGTTATACTTTACTATTTTTGGTAATCTTAATTGTATTAATTTAGAATATTATTTATCATAGTTTTTATATTAATTAGCCTAATATAGATTATTTTATCACCCTTGTGTTAAATATAATTATATATTTTAAAATTATATCCTCCATATCTAAACTTTATGGTTAAAAATTTGGTGAACAATACCTTGTGTCTCAAAACCCTAAATTAGCCTAGGGTTTACTAAATTATTTTTTCCTAAACATTATTTTTTTATTTAAATATTTTATAAATTAAAAATATAATTTATTTTCTTAAAATCATGTTTAATATAGATACATCTATTATCTACTTCATTATCGAATATATATATTGATTGTCACGAATTGTTATGTTAAATCAATGAAATATATGATAAAAGGGATTAATCAAAGTGATCAAGGAAAATAATATGTTTTAAAATATGATAAAAATCACATCTCTATTCACAAATATTACCATAATAAAATTGAGCCTCTTCATCCTCCTCAACCTAATGAGAGTGATAAATACCATCCTTTTAATTAGGTTAATGGTATCCCTACTTTAATGTATAAAGTGTCCCATCATATTTTATATATTCTTTCTTAAACCCCTCCCACATATCCTCTAGAGTGTGGTTCTAGTTGTACTTGTCCAAAATACCTAGCTTTTGTGCTTGTGAGGCCTTTAAAAATAAAATTATCACTATGATAAATCTAATATAAGAGTTATATAATTAAAAGTAGTATTTTAGTTTATAGGTGACATAATTTAAAAATAGTATTGCATACCTACATAATCAAAATATGATAGTGTTAATCATGTGATTTTATCTTCATTTAATAATGCTATTCACACTAAGGTTTCATATACAAATGAGAATATCCCATATATATATATATATATAAATATATATATATATATATATATATATATATATATATATATATATATATATATATATATATATATATATATATACATACATACATACATACATACATAAATATACATACATATACATACATACATATACATACATACATACATACATACATATAAATACATACATACATACATACATACATACATATATATATATATATATATATATATATATATATATATATATATATATATATATATATATATATATATATATATATATATATATATATATATATATATATATATATATATATATATATATATATATATATATAAGTGATTTATAAAATGAAAAAAATTTAATAGGAGTCCAAGTGAAATCCTAAGAGAAATTCTTCAAAATAAATTGAATAAACTACATCCTATACATCATATAAGTAGATAAAAATACTATTGTTCATATGATAGAATGCATGGGAATAAAATCTTCTTTTATTTTGAATTAAATAATAATAATAATAATAATAATAATTATTATTATTATAATAATAATAAATTCACAAATACAGTGGTGATCTTATGATTGATACATCAACCAAGAAACCCACTAATATTATGAATACATATTTTAAATCATAGGTTCCGATAGAAAAAGAGGGTTCCAAAGGATAATTGAGAGCAAAAGTAGTTTCAAATGAACAAATTACGGAAAGAAAATATTCAAAAGGAAAACATAGAACAATAAACTTTTCAAAAGTCAAAATATGAAAATGAACAATTAAAAAAGGCAACATTACATAAATATCAATGGGCACAAAAAATGTTTAAATCATGAATTATAACACAAGTTGTTCAAATCCAAGAGACACTAGACAAATCTAAAGTTTAAAGTGTGGTTTAAGATGCGGAGATTACAAGCCTTTTCTCATATCAAGACCATTTTACTATCAATTATCATGTATAGAGTAATAA
>JARHVA010005813.1:0-5000 GCA_037957365.1 Torreya grandis | reverse complement strand
TTCTCTTTACCCAAGAAACTCAAGAAAAATGAAGAAGCCTGTGTTTTAGAGTCTATGTCTAGTTCATCATCTTTTGCTCAGCAAAACTATAGAGGGAACAATTATAGACGAGGGGACAAGGTTATAGAGGAGGCAAATTATAAAATAGAGGTAGATTAAATAATTAGAACAACTCTAAAAATAAGTAATATATCCATTCTCATTCAAATGAAATAAGTGATAAAGAATGTGGTCACAACTATTAAAGTGGTAGAGTCATGTTAAATCATACATTTAGTGTCATAGATTTGGTATATTTGGTTACATTTCCTCTCAATGTAGGATTATATTTTAAAAAAAATAGAGGCCATAAAAATTGAATAAGTCTAACTCTACTCAATATGCTAACCATGATTATGATGCGTCAAGCAATGTTACTCATGAATCTACATTCATTGCTTTATGGAACATTGTTTATATGGAATTTGAGGCTAGAGATGAGTCCATATATGTGTGGGTTTTAGATATAGGATCATCCAAACTAATACCATTTACTAAATACTTATTTTGGACTTTCAAAGAAGATTCTCTCTCTTTGGTATCCTTGTAAGATAAGTCTATGCATACTCCACAAGGTCTTGGGTCAATTTCTATTCTCCTTCATAATGGATCTATAAAATACATGGAGAATGTTTGGTATGTTACCACATTGAAAAAACACTTTTTTCCTTGATAACTATTCACAATAAAGGTTATTAAATTATGCTTTAATATGTGATCTTTTATATCAATTTAGTGAAGGATGGATAAAAAACCATGTGTTTAGGTTATGAGGATGTAGATTTGGTTACATTGCATTTAAAAGTGCTTCCTCCCATAATGGAACTTGTGGTAGCTATTAATATAGGTATAGATACTATGTCTACATAGTGGTTGTGGCATCTTCAATATGTAAATTTGAATTTTCACTGTTTAGTGGACTTGCAGATATATGGTATGATGAGTGGGTTTCCCACTTTTTGCAAAGATAGTATTATTTATGAATCGCGTGTTTTGGTAAAATATAATCAAAATAATTTTCCTAACAATTATTCATGGTCAGTTAACAGATGTTTGTCATTAGTTCATAGTGATGTATATGACATGAAGAAGTCATATATTTGAGAGTGTAGGTATTTTTTAGTGTTTATAGATGAGTTTTAAAAGATGATTTGGGTGTTTTTAACGAAAAAAAATAAGAATTGTTCACTAAGTTTAGTGATTGGTTATGCTTAGTTGAAAAAATAATAGTTTCACACATGGCCACTCTTCATTTAGATAATGGTGGTGAGTATACTTCAAATTATTTTTTTGATTATTATGAATAACATGGTATTCATAGACAATAAATTAATGTTTATACTCCAAAAAATACTGGATTATCTAAATGAATGAATAGGATTTTAGAGGGAATAACTCAATGATAAGTTTTGTGCTGAATCCATTAATACTGTAGTGTATTTGAGAATTAGGTCCCCTATAGCTGCACTTTTGGGACAAACTACATATGAATCTTGGTATTATTTTAAACCAAAATTTAAACACTTGAATGTTTTTGGATGCCTTTGTTTTCAATTTAGCTCCCACTAAACACATAACTAAGTTGGAACCATGAAGTCAAAAATGCATCTTTTTTATATATTCAAAGAATAAAAAGGGGTATAATTTGATTACATAAGATACATTAAAATTCATAGTGATTAGGGATGTGATATTTGATGAATTTTGTGCTATGAAAACTATAGAGATTGATTATCAATTTGATAGGTTAGAGAGGAAGACTAAAAAATGTGATGAGGGATTTAATAATGAGGCCAACTCTCATATGTTGTTGTATGCAACTAGTATCCCTTATATTTCCTCTATTAATTCACAAGATTATGTCTTAGAAAATGTTTAAAATTCTCTATATCTTCCTTCAACTAGTGGCCATAATGATAATTTTGGTTTTCTTGATCTGAATTATTTGAACAAATATCCAAAATGGGCTCAAAGCACTTTTTCTGACTTGACAACAAATGAATTTGGTCTAATAAGCCCAAGGAGTTCTCATAAATAGGTGAAATATAAAATTGTTGTTACTACTTGTTCCACTGAGCCATCTACATTTGAGGAGGTTCTACTAAACAGGTTTAACAATAAGTAATGAAAAGTGAGTATGATGTGATACTTAATAATAATAGTTGGGTTTTTCTTGATCCTCCTATATATTTTCAACCCATATGATTAAAATGGGTTTATAGGAATAATTCTAAATTAGATGTCTCTAGTGATAAACATAAGGTAAGACAGTTGTGAAAAGCTATGCACAACAACAATGTATTGACTATGAAGAAAACATTTGCACCAATTACCAAATGGCACACTATTCATATGGTACTTTCCTTAGTAGCATAAAATGATTGGAAATTACATCATATGTATCTCAAAATTTATTTTTTGAATGGTTTTTTATAGGAAGAGGTATTTATGAAACAACCTTAAGGTTTTGATAAAGTGGGTGCAAAGCACAAAGTGTGCAAATTGATCCAAGATCTCTATGGGCTCAAATAAGCACCCAAGGCTTGCTATGAAAAAATGGATTCATAATTGAATAAAATTAGATTTAAACATACTTAATATGATTATACTCTCTATACTTGGGTGTAGGATATGAAATTGGTGATTCTTGTTCTCTACGTTGATGATTTGTTTCTCACCGGTAATAGTGAAAACCCTAACAAGTATGTGTATAAGTAATTAAAATATGGGTTTGAGATGATAGATCTTGGACATATTAATTATTATCTAGGCATATAATTAAATCTAAAAGAGAAAAGTATTTTCATTTTGGGAATCTAAGTATATTTATGAGTTATTAGCTAGGTTTGGCATGAATGATTTCAAACCTACCCTCACTCCCATGGAAAATAATTCAAAATTTTCTAAGGATGATGGTAGTACCTTTTCTAATGGAACAAAATAAAGACATCTAGTAGGAGGTTTTGATATTATTTATGATTACCAGGCTCAATATATCATTTTGAGTTGTAATTTTGTCTAGGTTTATGTATGAGCCTAGATAAATTCATTGCTATGTAGAAAAAAAAGTACTTACCTTCAAGGAATGAAAACATATGGCCTTGAATAATGCCACAACAATAAATTTAAACTTGTCAGGCATTATGATGCATATTTTTATGGATGTGTGGATGACAAAGTGTCCATAATAGGATACACTATGCATATGGTTTCAACTACCATTACTTGGTGTTTTAAGAAGCAAGATATAGTGTCAAATTCATTAATAGAATCATAATACATTGTAGGATAGGATGCTTCTAGAGAAATTGTCTATTTACACCACATTCTTAAACATCTTCAAATTTATCATATTACTCATATAGATTTATACATTAATAATCAATGTGCAATCATGATGTTTACAAATCTAGTATTTCATTCCAAAATAAAACACATAGATGTCAAATACTACTATTTGGGAATACTATGAATAAATAAATCACTTAATCCAATATATTTCCCAACTACTGATCAAACAATTGACATTTTCACAAAACCCCTTTAAAAAATAAAATTTGAGAAATTTAGAAAAATGCTTGGCATGTGTCCAAAGAACTGACTTTAGATCATGGGGGGGGGGGGGGGGGGGGGGGGGTTGTTAGGACTTTTTCCAAAATTTCAACATTAGGTTAGGTTATTAGATTAATAATAAATATTTTTAGTTAAATAATAATGTAAATGGGCATGAATATTTTGTAAAGATCACCCCCCTTTAGAAATGTTTAGTTATTTTTATTTATGTTTTTTGTGATAAATTATTAACAAACAATTTTTAAGTTGCATTCCTATGAAAAGTGGTTATTAGGTTATTTTGTTTTACTAGTCATAGGTGAAATTTTATATATACATTGTATTATGTGTAAAAAATGGTTAATGGCATATTCACACTATTCTTATTTACTTGATTTATTTTGGCTAATAAAATGTTTGTGGACCTACCTCAGTTGGCACTAAATTTACCACCAGTAATTTTTCTTGATTAATTAAATTGTTTAGGTTCCATAATTTATTAGATATAACATTTTCAAAGAAAAATATGTAAAATATATTAATAATTGTATCCCCTTGATATAAGAACATTATATATATTTTTATTCTATTATACACACATATGACATAGCTCATTTAAGAAATGTTATTATTTTACTACTATTCAAATGTTCTCATCCTCATTTTGATATCATTGATATATTGAACAATGTTAATACACTCTAACAATCCCAACAAAATTTAATATTAGAAAACATTGAAAAAAAACCCTAAAAATATTCAACATTCCTAGATTTTAATAGTTTCTTGGCATCTATGTTAGTTCCTAAATGTTATTACTACACACACATACATATAAAGGCACATGATCTATGCATTTTAATATGTCAAACCTTTCATCTACTCATGTCAAATAGTACATTAGGGGGTATTAGATCCTTTGATCAAGATTGATAAATGTTAAATATCCTTTATGATCATTTCCAAACTATCATATTACAATTTATATGATAATGCTTAGACATGTCTATATCCATGTTCTCATAGTGTACTTAATATCTTATACTACATAATGTTTCTTTACTAATAGGTATATGTAAGGACTTATATAATATGATTGTGATAGTTGTTTGAACTTTGTATTTTCACATTTTTACTTCTTTAAATGTATTTATTGCTAGCTATTATTCTTTTTGTGGAACATTTGAATATGTTCATTTTTTTCCCATACGGCATTGTATGTTTTGACATTTTAATATGTCATACTATGTTGATTGGAAATTTTAGCATGTCATTCACTTAATTTTGGGGCAATTGAACATGCCCCTTTTTTTGAGGTCTCCTAGAACCATTCCTTTGCATTACATTTAGTGCTCTTGTTTGTAACTAATTTTTTGTTGAGATTATATTGTTATGTGATATACATTCCC
>JARHVA010005812.1:1077500-1087500 GCA_037957365.1 Torreya grandis | reverse complement strand
CTCCTCCCCCCCCCACATGAGAAGCCACCAAAGACACCACCATACGAATAAAAATCCCCACGTCCTCCAAAGGTCGAAGTGAATCCCCCTCCCCCTCACCCTTGTGTTGTGAGTCGTCCTCCACCCAAAGCTGTTCCTGTGTATCCACCTCCCCACTCTAAATCCCCGGTGTACCAACCACCTACGCATCACTATGCTTACAAGTCTCCCCCTCCTCCATACTAGATGCCCCTGCAAAACATCTAATAAGGTAGCATATTCACTGCACACTTGGTCTCTTATTATTCACTAGTTTATTTTCGTTCTTGTATCTTCAAGCTTTGGATGTGTTGCGTAACTACCACTTAGCTGATTGGGTTTGTTTATTTACCGCAGGATGATAACTTAGTGTTAGAAATTGAAAAACCCGGAAAAAGCTCATGCATTTGTAAACTCAGTATTAGTATTAGTGCAAAAGCTTAAGTGTCAAGTAGTAGATCCTCATAAGGATTTTGTGTGTCATGCAATAATTGTGGTACCATTAATAATATAATAAAGCATCTCAGCATATTTAATAACATCGAATTGGTTTTGGAATCCTATAGCTGTACAGTATGTTTTTCGAACAATAATAATTTCTGACTGCCTTCCTTTTGGGATTGTTCTTTGAAAGGGTAAACAAGAAATTTGCACATATTTAATTTTGGTGAATTTTATTTTACGCATCCCATGTTCATCCACATAATTTAATTCAATAATTTATCGTTCAATGCAGTTAAGGCACTGATGACTGCAGTTACCCATTCTCAGAATATTCCCGTTCCATAAATATAAATATTCGTAAATGCGGAAGTATAACTCGGTCTTGCAATCATAAGATGCTAACTGAAATAATGCTCATGTTCATATATATACCACTTTTAACATTCTTTATCTTTTATATATTTATTAATTTTGTGGGATACCTCTTAAGGTGTTTTATTAAGCCGTGCTTTATTCCATTCATTTAACAAACGTTGCAATTACTTTATAATCCAACCAATTAATATGCAAACAGTATTTCAGTGTTTTAGATATATCAAACGTTTTAAAATCTTACATGTTTAAATATTCGATGTAGACCGCAATAAGATCCAAGTTTGAGGTTTTTTAAGTGTGCGTCATATCTCTTTACACAGTTATGCAATGACTTTTGATAAAAGGAAATTCTCTGCTGGATAATGGGCTGCGTTAGATCTTTCGAGAGGGTCCTGATGGGCAGTAAACTTCCTTCATCCCTTTTAATTAGGAAAAAATTATCTGTTCATTATTAATACAATTTCCCGAAAATTCATTCATGTATAATATGAATGTTTTAAACGCTTTTGGTTCTTAATTTTTTTTTCTTACATGTACGGAAGAATGCACTTTTCCCCTTTTGGTTTGTAGCCTACATGGGGTCAACTCCTTTACCCATGGGACTTTATAAATTATCATGCTGTAAAGTGTCGTTTGGATTTATTTTTCTGGTGAAAAGCCTCATTAAATCTGTATTCTGACTATCATTGACAATTTTTAGAATAAGATTAATAAATTTACGTTGCTCTAAATTTAAACATAAGTAGTTTTTAAAGAAGATTCTTTAAAAAATTAACTACCTCATTTTTAATCACATCTCAATTTTTAGTATAAGGGCCACTATTAGTTTTGAATTTATAAAATCAATTATAATTACGAGTATCAGGTTATTTTGGTGATAATATTTTATGTTATGGTCTCTTTCCTTAAAACAATACTCTTTATTTTAATTTTAGTAAAATATCCTCTTTTATCAAAATTTGGTTTAGATTTGCACTTAGTTTTAATAATTTTGTTTAGATTTTGTTTAAATTTGGTTTTAAGATTGAATAAGCAATAGAATCATCTCCCTTCAGGGTTTTAAAAATGTATTAAAGCTTTTATAATAGTCCTCAAACAAAGGACTAGGCATAGTATGGAAAGATAGACATACCGTTGTGGCCTTCACTTGAATCAATCAATATTTTCAATGGAATGAAGGTTCCTATTAGGTTGAATAAGCTTGAGTCTTGATCCTTATCCTCAAAAGGATGAGAGAGACGTTGAAGTGGCCTAAGATGGCATGGGAAGACCCCAAGAATCATGATCAATAAGTCCACATGCCAAGAAATATGATTGTAACTCATTTTAAACCAAGAGTGGGCAGTTTCATGAATGAGGTAGATGAGTCATCAAAAAAGGTCAAGAGTCACTATGCACCACCCTTGATGAAGAATAGGATTATATAAAGTACACATATGTTGATAAGAGACTTCATAAATAACTCCTTATAGACTTCATTCATTCTAACGTGTTTCCTCATGACATGACACTTGTCACATATGTCTCTTATGCCTCTCCTCTCTCTCTCTTTATCACAATCTTATATATATATATATATATATATGCCTGACTTTAACATTGTAATACATCCTCTACTTGAGTATGGAAAAAAAAACTACTCCTTTTGTAAACCATTTAATCAATAGAAAAACTATTTTTACCTTCTCTTATAATTTTATTATAGTTTCTAAACATTAATGATTGATCTTGTTTAGTGTTGATTTAGTTCTCCTTGATATGTTGTCTCATTCTCTCACCTATATGCAGTTTTAACTCACTCTTGTAAGTCATGTGAAGTGTTTAAGTAGTCTTGTGAAGGTTAAATGAGGTAATCTTCCATTAGTGTCTTTTAGACCTCTTGAAAATCATCCCTTCTTGCCTAATAATCATCTACCACCTTCATATTAAAATAATGATGTAAGAGGAGCATGTTAGT
The DNA here is from genome assembly GCA_037957365.1 of Torreya grandis. Lineage (NCBI taxonomy): Eukaryota > Viridiplantae > Streptophyta > Pinopsida > Cupressales > Taxaceae > Torreya > Torreya grandis. The sequence goes on along the minus strand of JARHVA010005812.1, from coordinate 1,084,706 downwards.
AGTGTATGAATTGATCAGTTCTATGTTCATTGTACATTTGTAGATGTGTTGTAGTGGTAAAAAATTTGGTGCATTACCTCCTTAGTTTAGTTTACTTTTAGTTCTCTCTATCTCATTTCACATGTAAGAAATATTCTTAGTTTTTAGTTCTTAAGTGATGCATCAAGGAAGCTAACCCTAATCTAGAAGTTCAATCCACCCCTTAGGTCACCCATAACCTAGGATTGTTCCCATGTTATCACTTAAGTGAAGAGGATTGAGCAACCTCCTCAAGGGTGAAAATTTTGATGATAATAGTTTTGGAATGCCTAATGGTTCAAGAGTTTTCATCAATTGAAGAGTGATTTATGATGCTCTTGGATAGGCCAACATTTGCAGGCATAAACACAAGCACAAATGGTAACTATGAGTTTATCCATCTAGTTTTATTAGTCTAGATATTCTTTCATGTAGGTACAATTTATATATTTCCTTTCTCATGAAGTTATATGGCTAATTTTGGAGTGGAATTTATGTTTTACTCAAGTTAGTGAGCCATATCAAGCCTCTGTTGATCCTTACCAGCAACATATTGATCCTTATCAATAACATAATGAGTCATATCAAGTCCATGTTGAGGCATACCAACATTGATATCAAGAATATTATCCTTTTACCTTTCCTCATTAGTCTTATAAAGCTTATCATCAGTCTTATATGCCACATCCCACCCCAATTCAATCTCGTTAACAACCTATTCATTATTATAATTAGACATGGCATAACCATTCTTCCCTTAGTCAACAGAGTTACACTTTTACTCAATCTATCTCAAACTTCAAAAAATATCTTTTAGGCTATGACAAGCATATGATATAGCTTGATAAACAAAAAGAGTATGGTCTAAGTGTTACTAGTCATTTCATTCAAAATATGTGAGACTAATCACAACTAGTTAAGATTAAGTGGGAACCTATTGAGACATAGATTAAACAAAGACCAACCAATGGTATTTTGGTCATAGGTGGCCTTAATCAGTGCATAAAGGACAACTTAATTGTTCATCAGAGGTAGCAAGTCTAGTACCATTAGCCTCATGTGCTTTCTCCTATTGCACATCAACTCTCTTTTGACCCACCCATTCTACCTTAAAAGACTAAATCAAGTGAGTTTCAAATCCTCCCAAGTCTTTCACATATTCCTCAAGCCTTCCCATCATGGACGTCAATCCAAGAAAGAAACTAAAACAGGAAATATTTTTTTATGGCTAGGGTTGAAGACAAAGATAAATCATAACTGAAGTGTTTGATTACTACCTGGAAGGAAATAAATGAGGCTATCTTAGGATAAAAATATCTTCCCCTTAATCAATAACCCCCCAAAAGGTTCTTTAAGATTCAAATTTAGAATAAAGTAGTGAATTCATATGATAAAAACAATGGAAAAATCTTAGATTAAGAAATTAAGGCAGATGAGGAACCTTTATCTATTCAAGCCCCATCCATCCGTCCTCAAGAACCTAAAACTTTCCAATCATGGAGGCCAATTTAAGAGATCATTAAAATGAATAAGTAAATCTTGTAGATAAGGTTGAAGACCAAATCATATCAATGTTTGAGGGATTAATTGGTGAATGGAAGGAAAAGAATGATAAGGTCATGGACATCAAAAGTTTAAAGCTTGTTTATGAGTTTGAGTAGGCCATCATTGAATAATTACATGTTCCATGGGAGGAAAATTAATAAGGTCATGTTGTAGATATAAATGACCCACAATAAGGGTATGAGGAGGATACTTCAAGTGCATATGATGAAGATTTCATCATTGAAACACCTCTTGGTGAAGAGAGAAGCAAATCATTCTTTGAAGATAAAGACAGTGATGGTCTTTTCAAATGTGAATAAGGTGTTAATTAGGTTTTTGTAGCAGAAGAAGTATTTCCTAAAGATTCATTGAAAGTGGTTAAATTTTGTTTCGATACCCATGAACATGATCAAAGAGGTAAAAATTTAATTCCTTCTCAAATCTTGTTGTGACTACCTCTACATCAACTCTTATTAAGCTAGAAGAAGGTCTAACTGAGATGGAATCAAGTGAATTTGAGTTGGAGGACTTGTTTAAAATCCTAAGAACATGTTACACACTTATAGATGAAGGTTATTGTCTGATCCAAATTGAAGAAACTAGCTTTATCAAGAAAACCAAAAAGCAAGAATAAGGCAACTCCCCAAGATATCATTTTGAGAAGCCACCTCGTTTGAATTTGATTTGTTTTGTGTTTTCAAGGATGTCTATAAACTTCTTGGACAATTTATAATCACTTGTTTTTTATTAGAAGACAAGATATACTTATATTGGCCTCAATCTCTCAAAGAATAAAAAGCTTAACCTCTTTAAGCCAATTTTACAATCATGTTGCAATAAACATGTCAATCTATTTCTTTTGATCTAGTATTTCTTGAGGAGGAAAATTTTTGTCATGTGGTGAAGGTTTCTTTTAGGTTTATACCACTATAAGAGCATGTCCTATCAACTACTTATCTAAGTTGGAACCATTTCCTATCATGTTCATTTTACAACATGAAGATGAGCATAAACATGTTCAAGATCAGTCCATGCATACATCCCTGATAACTCATGCTTCAATCAAGGTAAAGGAGGTGTATAATGTTGATTTTGAAGGGGGACAAGCTATCAAGACCAGCATATAATTTACCATATTCCATTCTCTCATAGATACCATCAAGATTTCTAGTCATATGAGTTTGGTGAATAAATGTAGCTGGTTTATTGTAGTAGTTAATGATTTTGTTTAGGGATGTCTCAAGTTGACTAGATTAGGTAATTATAGGATAAATTAATTACTTATTATCTTTATTTCCTTAAAGTTATTTGTATAACAATCTTTTGCCTTGCTTTAGTGTGTTTTAATTTTTTTGTTATGTGTTTTGGAGGTATGTAAATTATCTATACTTGTTTCAAGGTCCAATCAGGTTTGACATTGAGTGAGAGGTGACTCCATAACCTAATGGAGGTATAAGTCAACTGGTCTAGATGCATGGCAAGCATGAAATCCCAAGAGGTTGCCAAATATTTTAGTTAAAAATTTTCCACCATGAATGGGTGTCATTCAAAACATTGATGTACTTGATCTTAACTTTGTTAATAGCCATTATGAAGGTCTTGTATTGGACATAGATGACATAAGATGATAGTAGTACATCTTCCTTGGTAGCGTACAAGGTCTTCTAAGATAGTCTAATGATTAGTAGCTTTAAATATATTTTTATTATCATCAATTTTTATTTATTTATAGTCCCTTAATGTGTTTAGCATTGTTTAAGGTAGATTTATCAAATTTAAGGTTAAATGCAAAGTCAAGTCAATGAGAAATCATGGTCAAGGATGCAAGGTGGTGAGCCTTCCAAGAACAACCATGATCTAAAGCTAACAAAATTAGCCAAAAAAAAACTAGTAAGTTGATCATAATGTACTTCAAGTAATTTGGGTAGTTTAAGGTCATCTTGAAAAGATTAAGGTACTTCATTTACTCTAGTCTTATTGTATATTCCAATGTTGAACTGATAATTTATAGAATAGTGTAAATGTGAAACTTTTATCATGGGATAGGGGTATTATTAATTCATTTAAAACCATTGTAATTAAATCATGTTGTACTTGTATATACATATCCTCCAAATTAATTAACTAATAAATTTATTAAGGTTGGGACCTCTTGGTAACTACACATTCATCATTTTATAACAATAAAATGAGGATTTATTGTAGAAATTATAGGAAAATGGATGTGGTAAACATTTTAACACACTAATACACCTTATTACAAGTGATGGCAAGCTGAATAGTCACTTCGTTTAGTGTCTTCAATATTTTCAAAGGGTATACTAGGTAGATTCTTGAAGAAAACAAGCTTTTTGAGGTATCTTATAGAAGGTTTCCATTGATGAGAAATGTACACAATCATCCAAGGCTCCCTCTAGTATTATTATACATAAATACATGTAAAAATTGGAGATAAAGAGTAAAACAATGATGAAAAATAATATTTCTATCCATCGAGCTCCTTGGTATCCCAAAAAGGCCAACCAATTTCTAGATAGTACTCTTAAGAGAGAAAATTGGTCAAAGCAGAGGACCCTAATTCTATTACACATTATGGAATTAGTTATATAGTTAGACTACTTAAGTTTAATAAAAATAATTAAGAAGGTAAGGGTGAAAAAGGAGAATCAAAACCCAAAAAAGGTCAGTTTTTTCCAAATACTAAGTTTTGAATCCTAATGAAAGTGTGAGGATGATTGTGTAGGGTCTATTAAATATTATTTTAAGCTTGTAATATCATGTTCTCTCAATTATCCTAATGTTAATGATTGGATTAGTGTTGTAAGTTATATTGAGATTATTTTACCCTTGTAATATCATGTTCTCTCAATTATTCTCATGTTCATGCTTGGAGTAATGTCAAATATGCCCTGATTTACTAGTTTGAACAAGACAACCATGTTTACAAGAGCTGTGAGTTTTTTTTATTGATTATGATGAATGAAATGAGGTGTTTATTAGTGTATTAAACTTTATCAATGCATCTTATTGTTTTGTAGATATCATTGAATCAATTAAATTCAAGGAGAACACATAAACATACACAATTGAACTATTTAAACTAGTTGGCATGACTAAGAGAAACCTTTTCAAATTTGCATATGTTTTCATTGTAAATATACTTAAATGAAATAAACATATTTAGATAATACTTTAAGATAATTATCAATGATTTTTTAAGTGTAAATATATTAGATTTTAAATTTTAGTGTTTTCCTTCAATCCTAGAGCAAGGAGAAGATTTTGAACCTATAGATTTGCAAAATTTTAGGTCAACATTAGCATAATATGGTTTCATGGGAAACTGTACATGACCTATTTAATGCATAATATATTTTACTATCTCCTTTTATAAATATATAAAATATTTGAAACCAAACTTCTCAAGCCAAGTCTAAATAAAAGGAGGTTCAAGTGTACTGAAGGCAATGCAAGCAAGCAAAGCCATGCTTCTAGAAGAAATCAACATGAATTTCACTTTTTTGGACCTAAAAATCACTCTATAAAGGCTTTAAAATATTTATACAATAATCCAAAACATCTATGAAGGCTCAGACCTTAGCTCATCTTGTATTCAAAGGGACTATGTGAGCCAAGATGGACTGTATGAGCCTAAAAGGAGGACTATGAGGGTTTCAAGTATATATCCAAGGTGGTTTGGAAATAGTAGAGTGATAGAGAATATTTTAAAACATAATACACTTGATATAATATTTTCATCATTGGTCGGTTGGGATCAAGAGGAAAAAAAAAGAAATAAGGAAAGTTCTAGGCCAAGGGATCACCCACATGCCTATAGTAGGTAGTAAACGCAAATAGGTATGTTGGTGATGAGTGTTTTGAGGAAATAATAATAAATTGGGGTGAAAAAAAATGTGATTAAATTTTTAAAAAATATAAATAACTTTAGTAAGTCTAAATTAGTTCAAAATACTCAGTTTGGTGAACTAATAGTCAAGAAGACCTAATAAGTGCCTATAGGTTGTTTCTAAATAGAGGATAAAACATGCCATATAGTAATTTGGAATGAGGTTAAGATGTTTTTAGAGAGGTAATAAGGAATATGAATAATCATTATTATATTGGGTAGAATCACCAAAGTGATTATAGGATAAAAGAAGACGATAACCTTTAGAATTATAGTTATGAAGCCTAATCACAAGCTTATAGGCCTGCCTATATGAAGATATACTCTATGTTTTGAATATGGTTTATATGAATATTTTGAGTTCTCAGAATAAATTAGAGATAATGGTGAAATTTTTTTTTCCTCCATATTTAATATAAATTATCCAAGATAGATATTCTCAAAACCTAGTGAGGTAGTGGGCATAATTGAAGACCTACATATATGTGCTCAAATTATGAAAAGAACATGCAAAATTTTTATTGAGATTAGGGTTTTTATGGTAAATAGTAATTTTTAAGGTTATATAAAAATTTATAATAGATAATGGAGTCATTTTAAGATGAATAAAATACCAAATCAAGACTGGTAGGGTCATATTGGCCTATGTGCTCTCAAACCCTGATCATGGGCTAGCATAGGATGCAGTGCGTTTAAGGAATGGAATAAGATAAAAATTAATATAATACCTAATATAAGGTTTTAAAAGCCTTAAGGAGTTTTTTTAGGCCAAAAAAAAGCAATGTCATGTCATATTATGCCAAATCACCCTTCTCAATGTCTCAAATAGACTTATCCTACCCGAGAGGTCAGTTTTGGCATGTGAGAAATCACACGAGGAGATGAATAGGATATAATGGTGTTGTGAGGTGTTTATTAAACCTATTTCCTCCAATTTTTTTGTAATATTAAATATATTAGGGTCATTATCTTTATGATTCAACCTTAAGAAGGTTACACACCTAAACCCCTCCTAAAACACTCTCAGTGACCTAATGACTATGTATGTATTTTAATTAACTTAAAATGATTTTTTTTCATCCTCAAATTATTAAGGTGACATATATTGGTCTCATGGGAACCTTAATAGATAATTATTTGTTATGCATGGGTTGAGAGGGTATAGAAATTGGCCAAGAAATAATTATTATGGGCGTAAAATATAAGTTTTCGTAGAGTTTCAAGAAACTTGACTGAGTGAGACAAAATGGAGTAAATTTAATTCACATATTATGTAGATAATATATAGTAATATTATTATAAATACCCATAATAAGGTTTATGATGACTGCAACACCATTAGTTGGCTTCAAGACACCTAGTGGTAGGCAAGTCTGACATCAAGAGCTCCTAACAGACCTAATTCACTATGTATTAGTCTTGAATATGGTTTTAAGATTGAATAAGGGGTGGAATAATCCCATAAATGTTGTTTAGGAGGTATTAAATATATTATAATAGTCCTCAAGAAATGGACTAGGCCTAGGATGGAAATATAGACTCATCATTGTGGCCTTCACTTGAATCAAGTAATCTTTTAAATGAAATACAAATTCATACTAGGTTGAAGAAGCTTGAGTCTTGATCTTAAACCTCATGAATATGAGAGAGACATTGAATTGACATAGGAGGGTGTGTTAAGAACCCAAGAAACATGATCAATAATGCTACGCGTCAAGACATACGCTTGTAACTCC
>JARHVA010005812.1:1045000-1057500 GCA_037957365.1 Torreya grandis | reverse complement strand
ACATAGATATTATAAATAAATAAATAAATACCATACTTTTAAAAAAAAATATACATCATATTGAAAATTAAATATAGTTTTGAAAATATTACATCTTTGTGTAGTTATTTTGGGTGAAAATATTTAACAATACAACAATTTCATTAATTAAATGAGTGCTAAATTGTCGATTTTTAATATTCAATTGTAAGTTATATAAGATATAATCTAAAATATCCCATGTTATATAATATTATAATTGTTGGATTTAGATTGTATTATATCTTATGAAATTCAAATTTTCAATATTTGGATCCATATATAAAAATGTCAAAATCCAACATCTTCCATTAATTATGTCTACTTATAAAATTAAAGTTTCATACATTTTTAATCCTTGCATTTGGTTTGATACATACGAATCAAAATTTAATGGTATGTGAATGATAATCATAATTTTGATACAAACACAATAATATTTGCTAGTATGTGATGGAAAAACTTCATTTTTTCCATCTACATATTATTCAATATTTACTAGCATGTGTTTGATTTATAGATTAATCAAGGAAGGAAATGTTTCATCTATTTAACATGTGAAATCTACAATCTCTGTTAAATAATGCATTTTGTATAGAAGGGATTTGGTTTCAATCATAATTAATTTCACATTTGTTATGAGTGAGTGAAATTTTAATATGACACATTGATCAAGATTAATATGAAAATTTAATGTAAGAAAATAAAAATTTGTAAAAAATATAAATAACACAACATAAATTCATAAAAAAATTTAGTTCGATAAAAAACAACAACATTTATTATTATGTGAATGAAAACATCCAAGGATTCCAACTAAAAACCATCAAATCTTGAGTCATATGTGCATAAAAATATGATAACGATGTGGGTTCAGTTTTGGGTTATGTTTCAACCCTCTAACATTGTGATAATATAATATCTTTAAAATGTTACATTATGAAACAAAGGAAATTGACTTCCATGACACTTAGGCGAGAGTGACCTGAACAAAACATACTAAACTTATTGTAGAGTTTATCTTTGATTACATTAGCTCAACACATTAATAGAAATAAATCCTAAGAAAAATCTTCTAACATCGCCCTTCATTGTATAATAATGTTAAAAATGTATTTAAAAAATGATAACATTTACTAATATGTGAATGAAAATCTTTAGGGTCACCATGAACATAACAATAAAATTTACTAAGATGTAAATTCTGGAAAAAACAATTAAAATAACAACAATAAGATGTGGGGTTTCATAACATTTTGGGGAGAGTGAATTGGAAAAGTCACATCAAAAATGTTAAATATGGTGCACATGGAGGCATTAACACACCACAATAATGAACAAAGGCTAGTACATGTCTTCAAAAATGGTTGTTCCATATTAAAAATAAAAGTGTCATGAATATATTGGTAAAATTTGACTTAGATGTGATGGCTCTAAAATACACCATGAACACAAAAAACATAATAAAAATAACAAGGATACAAAAAATGTCAAACACATTTGTGGGTAACATTTCATCCTTCCAATATTTTGATACTACAAGCTTTGTGAGATGCTATAATCTACTAGAAAAATGGCGGGGTTCCATGACTTTTTGAGGAGAATGACTCAAAAAACCACAATGAATAGGTGTTTGATAGAGTGCATGAAAACACTAACTTTGTATATTAATATAAAAAAATCAAATCAAGATTACATCAATAGGGCCTATCGTTTCATATTAATGATCCACATGTGATACAATATGTTCCATCATTCTATATTAATCACCCATGCATCTTCCAATATGGTCCTTCATTTTTTATTAACATTTGACCTTTTTTAACTCAATTACATGTCTAACTACCTAAATTTTTAAGATAATATATAAAAAAGTTCATTTATATTTTACTATTGGTAAAATTTATAAAAATTATTGGATATTTTGATTCTAACTATTATTTACACCTATAAAACTTTTAAATAATGACATATCAATATAAAAATTCTTATACAACTTCAAAAAACATATAAACTCCTATTAAATACATTATTTAAATTTAAAAAGTTAAATTATCCAAATCTAACATTTTATGTTAAAAAATAACATAATATAAAATAAATGAAATCCCAAACTTAGGTGTCCCAACTATTAGTCCCATTCATCTATAATTTAATGTCAATCAATAATATATTTCATTAATTAGGACCTATTCTTATTATGAGGTTTATTTTAATTCCAAAACAAATTTTATATCGTCCACTTGGTCTTACACAGACTCATGCTTTCTAACACATATATTTAAATATTTTCCAAGACAAAGGAAAGATCTTCAGTCAGTATCATGCAAGAATGGTTTGGTTTTTGTTTGTTTTTTAAATAATGGTTTATTTTTTATTTATGTAGATTGATCCCTCTGGCTTTCCATACGTCAAAAATGTTTACTTCCGTAGTCACAAAAACTTCCATGTCACACTGTTATATATTTCCTTCACATTTAAAATAATTTTATTTCCATGCATACTCCCGATATACTTTGACCATTTCAGGACTACAAGATGTTCTCACACTCTAATCATCCTTGCACTCTTGGAATTTTAATTGATTAAATTTTAATTTTGTTTCTATTTGATTGATAATATACATGATTAGGCCTTCATGGCTTCTCTTCCTTGGTTTAGGTTTTAATATTAATTTCTTTATTATATAACTTAGGTTGTTTATTTAATTCTTGAGACTTAATACTTTGACTAATTCCACTTATTTAGATTTTAATTGATGGGGTAATATGTAATATTCATCTCATTACTTTGCAGATGTGAATTGGAGACATTAATGTTTTTTCAAGAGAGGTAGTTTCTAGAAAAGAGAGGTTTTAAATAGGATGCTAGATTATAGATTTCACAAAATTATATGTGCAGTAGCTTGCTATTTTCTCATTTGTAAGATTATTTATATTATACATCACATCCCTACTCTATCCCATTACCATAATTAATATAACATTGTGCATAAATAATATATTTCCAATAGGATTTAGACATCAATCAAATCATAATGAAAATGAGATTTTGTGATACAATTTTGGACAATATAAAAGAATAAAATTTCCAATGCTATCAAATTCCACTAACCTTCACCATAGTGTACAGTTTGAATCATCTCACAGTTCACTATACACAATTTGCATATTTTTAGAGGCATTTCTCAACACCTATATAAAACATTTGTAGTTTGGTTGATGATCACAAAGTTTTGAATGATATGAAATAATGAGATGACTTCTCATGAATTATCATCATTACAACTTACAAAAGACATGGGTATTCTAACAAAGTATTCACACAATTTATTTCAATGCAATTAACATGTGTATAACCTAATCAGTTCAACTTTGTCAACATAATCCCAACCTACACCAAGAGAAGAAAATTAGAAAAATGGTAAAGATATTAATCAAATAATAATTAAAATAGGGTTTGTGTTATATTTTGTAGTTACAAATGTCCAGTATATTTGTATGTAAAATTTAGAAAAATATGATCTCAAGGAAAGATATAGTTTTATGATATCCACAATGGTTTTTTTAGAGAGGTTTTAATTCTTTTGACTAAAATGTGTTTCCAAAATGTCATTTCTTAGAGTGCCATGGTTGAAATATATTCACAAAATGGCTTCCTTAGATAGGCCTCATAGGTTTCTAAGAAAATGTAATTAGTAGGTATATAGTAAAACTTCCCAACTTTTGCCAATGTCCTCCTTACTTGTGCAAACAAAATGGAATCTATTTAACATGTTGTGGACATCCATTAAAGTTTAATCGAAAGTAATTTTTTTTCACATGTTATAGTTGCAAGTGCATTGGTAGACATGTATGAAAAATGTGGAATCTTAAACAAGGCATGTGAAATATTTAACAAAATGCCTCAAAGAGATGTGGTCTTATGGAATGCAAAGATTGCAAGATATATAAGAAATGCATTTGTTGAAAATGCCTTGGAAATTTAAAAAAAAATGGAAATGGAAAGTGTAAATCCAAACTCCACAACCTTTTCTAGCATCCTACCATCCTATGCTAAAATGGGAGATTTGGAACATGGCATTGACATCAATAAAAGCATAATTGAAAGTGGAATTTAAGATGTAGTTGAAATTGACTTGATAGACATGTATCAAAAATGTAGAATCATACACAAGGAATGAGAGTTATTTGAAATACCTAAAATAAATTAGGTCTCATGGAATTTTAAGATTATATGATATGTAAAAAATGGGTTTTTCAAACACACTCTCAAAATATTCTAACTAATTAAGTAAATAAAACAAACCCTAACACTGTAATCTTTGCTTTTGTTTTATTAGCATGAAATGATGCATGATTAGTGGATGAGAGTTATAAATTATTAAATTACATAAGTTAATATAATTTACTTACACCCATAAATGATTATTATGTGTGCATTACTAACATTTTTGGCACGCTAGATTATTCCTCTGTCACGATAGTGAAAATTTAGTAATTGTGTTTGAATTGTCAAAAACATCCCATGTAACAACTATTAGAGTCATCAATAGCCTTCAAATATGTGTTGATGATGATAATACAACCAATTTTATCCCAAATATTATTACAAGACAATTTGTTATGAGAGATGAAAACTAGGTCCATCATTTTAAAGAAAGACAATAATATCCTACACTACACCTAAATTTAGAACAATTGTTGGATTGACATGACTTGTACCCATTAAAAATGGGTAAATAACATTCAAGGTGGAAAGTTATTTTATTATATATATTTTATTATCAAGGATCGATGACGACAACATAATGCTCATTTTATTACGAGAAGGCTCTTTGTCTAATGTGTGAATCAAATCAACACTAAAATTACATTAATATGAAGATAAGATATTGAAATTAAAAAGTCTAAGTTGAAATTTATTTTTATTTATTCTACTAATATATTATTGAATATCATACACCAAAGTTCCCATATCATACACATGCCCCGACTTCTGAGTAGTTGTTGGATTTACATATCCAACACACATTATAAAGAGATTTGTATTTTATTGGGTGGTGGCATATTTTATTGATTATTTATATTTGATAATTGAAACAATACATAACTTAAACTTATTTCCCCCACATCAATGGTATTGTATTGTTGATTCATCACTGGTTAAAAAATGGTGGTTAATTAGAAATCAGTCCCAAGTATCATGTAGAATTTGTAGATTTAATTCTCATGCATTAGGGGGCGATTATATCATAAAATTAAATAATAAATATACTAAAAAAATGAAATTAAATTACTTACTAAAAAAATTAATAAAAATTAAATACATAATCCATTTGATATAACTTGTTCCTTTCGAGCAACTGCTAGTATGTCATGTTCTTAAAATCTCATTGTACATGGTATTGTTGGAGTCACCAAAAATTCCACATAGATAAAATTGTTTATTATTAACTACCATAGGTACTATTGTTTTTTCCTAGAAAATTTAAATTTATTCAATAGCTAATCGCAATTCTCATTGGCAAGGGAAATGATTTTTTTTTAATGTTTGATGCATGATACAAATAGTTTATTCTTTTTACTAGTTCCCACTGTTTAGTTCACACTAAATTGTAAATAAATGTATGATGAGATACCAATGAAATGAATTCATTTATGTTATTTTCAGATAACATAAATATTAGTTATTATTTGTATCCTTGGTTTGTATAAAAACATAGTTTCAAAGCCACAGATAAATTAGTTAATTCCCAAATGCCACATTGTAAACATATACTCAACTAATAGAATAACACATATTGATACAAACACACATCAATGAAAATTTCATTATATGAGGATATGGAGAGTGGGAATAGTTTTAGAAGAACATTCAGGTATTCAGTTAGATCGATTAGGAATTATAGATCACTTCTAATGCCCATCAACATTATTTGGAGAAGTAGGATTATATCCTCACCATTAATTCAAAAATTCATTTTTTTACTTCTCCATATAAGTTTCAAAATCATGTAAAGGTATATTATATTGTTCCTTAGATTCCCAAAGGTATTCCCTCGTAATTACTATAAAATTTATGAATCCAATAGGTTGTATTAACACATAGGTGTATTTGGTTACAAATGACTTGAATGAGATATTAACTAAAACTATTATTCAAATTGAGCTTTATGAGTCATAAATTATTTTATGCTAAATCCTATAAACTCACAAATTTTTTAGCATGGGATCCACTTTTTGGCATCTAATTCCCTTCTAGGTGTCATATAAATTCTAGGGGAGGGGAGTCATTTATGTGTAAGAGAAATTTTGAATTCAATCCGTAGCTATTTTTTTTACTTTTCTTAGTAAAATCAATAAAAATGGTCATTTACTTCAAGGTGAGGCTAGAGGTGGGGGATTACATAATTTACATGGGCCTCGACAAGATCAAAATGAAGAGCTCATCAAATATGGAATTTCTGAGGATATCTAGTATATTGGTTTTTTTTCTATATATATGATATTAATATATTTTTATTTTTCCTTATGTAAACCATGTCTAGTTCTGTTAAATAATGGTAGAAACTTATTTTATTTGAATATTTTATTAAAACCATGTTGTATTAAAATATATTATTATATCTACTTTTCATTGGCAAGGACTTAGTGGTACACATGTTGTTCAAGAATGTGAGAGAATATGTTCTATTGAAATATATTATTATATCTAAATTTCATTGGCAAGGACTTAGTGGTACACATGTTGTTCAACAATGTAAGGGAATATGTTGTATAAGAGTCCATGGGCTTAAAGTCTCTATCTTTTAAATAGAGGTATGAAGGTTATATGGGATGTGAAAGCATGGAACACATTGTGTATTGCATTAAATATTTACTTTGCGAATTGCACCAACTTAGAATGATCTGATCAAGCTCACTAATGCATAAAGATATGGCACCAACATTAGAATGATGGTGCATAGGTTAATATGGGATTCAACTTATGAAGAATAATTTGGTGTCATATGGTACATCAGGGTGTCTCAAATGAGTGAAGCATTGAATGAGAAATAATTCTTCTAATGCCACAAACTTCATTTAAGCCAATTTATATAATATGAGATAAATCTTATGGGTTTTCCCTAATTTAGGATTATAAATATTTTTTTATAAATATTGACTCATAGTCTATAATTTCACAACATCGAATTGATGTGGTGAGGCTTTCTCAGCTTCAACAAGACTCTAAAATCCTCTAGAAACCTACATTATTCTTGTATAGGTCGATAAGAAGGAGAATTATGTAGTTTTACAAGGCTGAACATTAATCATTCATCAACCCATAGAGAGAAATGCTCCTCATTACTATTATGTTTGAACTTATGGATAACTAATACTAGAAGTAGGCTCATTTATTCAAAATTTCGTTAACAAAATATTGTTTTTTTACAAAAATGTAAATGACTAACACTAAATGGATAGATTCTCTAAAATACAAGATATAAATTTTACAATTTTATAAAATTAAATCTTAAACTTATTGAAAATCCATTTTTTTTAAATTACTGTGAAAAAATCGTGATTTCTCACCATATTTTGAAAAAAATGAACCATTGGAAACAGAATTAAGGGTACTCTACAAAACAATAACAATGTTCCATGATTCTAAATTTCCATGCCATCTTTAAGGTTTAGATTAAAACTATAAAGTTTTTATATCAATAAAATTTTTAATTTGTATTATCCATATAATATAAAATATTTTCATTTTAGATGATTTAGAGTACCATTTAACACTACACCATTATAATCTTGATGAATCTCAAACAATTAATAATTTCTAAAGATTCAAAAAATAATTATAATTCCTTATTATTATCTAAATAAATATATAATAATATTTAAATAAATCACAACTCATAAACATAATTTAACATCTAAAATTAGTTGGAAATAGATGTTAGCCAACTAAATCTAGTTATGGTGGTGGCATGGATCTTGTTCTTAAGATTTTTTATTTCTTAAATTGGTCAATCATTTTATTTAATCAAAACTTATGGCTCTCACATCAAATATACACTATAATTAATGAAGATTTTAATTTACCAACTATTTTTAAGGTTGAAACATTAATTATAAAAAGTATATATTATTAAAAATTTGATATGTATTATCTACAAAATGTAAAATATATACAACATATAAAATACATTACACTACTTAAATCTAGATGTGAATAATCTACATTAATAAAATAAAAACTAATATTGATAATAATTGACAAGATAAAATAAAATTAATCAGAAATAATATATTCTATTTGAAAATTTGAAATTATGTTTTGAATAATCTATATAGTCAACTCAAACAAATGTTTATTAATTTAAAAAATTGTAAGAAATGTTTTTGGGTAATCAAGTCTCTTTATAGATAATTAATTTAAATAAATGTGATTTTTGGATAAGTCTATATATCTTTAATAATTAAAATATTTATAATTATTCTTGTTCCTAACACTATATAATTTATATTTTTTAAAAAAAATGTTAATGATAGTTTCCATCCAAAGATAATAAATAAGTAGATTGTATAAATCATATTACACATTAATACTCTAATATTTACTATGGAAAATTTACATTAGACTAATAATTATTATAGATAATGTACACTATCAAGAAAATGTTGAAGGAACCCACACTAAATTGACTTTTAACTTTTTTTTATAAAAAAAATCTCATTCTTGAAATAATAAATGTGAAAATTTATAGTTACTTAAATAAATTGTTGATTATAAAAATAATCTAAGTATAAATTTAAGATTAAAATTATAATTATAGACAATTCAAAATATATATAAGAAAATTATTTTTAAAAAACAAATTATTAAAAAAATATACAATAAAAAAAATTATTTGATAAGGATAAATAAGAGGGGTTTGACATTGTCCCTCAACCTAATAAGACATACAAATAAACACCTAATTTTTTTATAATAATATAAAACAACAAAAAAATAATAGAAACAACAAGGCCTTAGCCATTACAGAGGACAAAAATAGTTACAAGTATCCAAAAACTATAAACAATTAATAAATTAACAAATCTTATACTAGAGAACACATAAAGGACTTGAAAATAAATCATTAAAGAGAAGGATATATATTGAATTTCATCACAACACCAATGAATCCAAATGTGTCAAGGTATAAAAAACCAAATAAAGACATAAGATGTTGAGGATTAATGAATGGTCAAGATTTTTCTTCGCTAGTAGGAGAGAATACCTTCCATTATCCATTGAGAGACATCCTTTACCAGTTCCGCTACATCTAATCTAAGTCTTTCAACCTCCATTCTTCTACCTTTCTTATTCACTATTGAGTCCATCATAGATTTGAACTTTGCAATCAGATAAAAGGTGGGAATATATTTAGATTCTTATTTTATAAAAAATAGATAGAGATAAATTCACATTTTATATTCTTAAACGTTTAACATATTAAAGATATACAATAATTATTAATTTTTTTAAATTTATATACTATATATATTATATTTTATTATATTAATCACTATACTCTTTGATGTCATTTATTGTAATTAGTACTTGAATCAAAATCTTTAAAGATCTGGAGATGATTCATTTCATTATGTATACTATAGGAATGACAATAAAATGCGTCAGAGTAATAATTTAATAATTATTTTGATTCTATTTTAATAATTCCTAAATTGTTACATTTTATTTAATTTTTCTAGTATTTCTTCATGATTGAATAGAAAATAATTAAAACTATATAATTATGAAATACTACTATGCCACTATTTTGATCTTAGGATTTATAATATATTTCGTTACAACATATTAGTTATAAAAGAACATACTTACAAGAATGAGTTTTCTTCTTCCAATTTTTTTTTTTGAAGTTCTTCTAGGTGTGACATTTATATTTCCAGGTGCACAGTATACTAATGCATTATCTAACATGATGGCTAATATTTTAACATGGTCTAAGCTTGAAATGTGTCACCTAGTTTTGCCTAATGTTTCATAAAATATCAATGATACTATTAGATCATGTTTAAATAATGTTTTATTTGTGATATTCATATTGATGTGTTTTAGAAGTGGGTAATGATATTTCAAAGGCTACACAAGTGATCTACATTACATTAGTGGTACACATGTTATTCAAGAATGTAAGATCATGTGTTGTATACTTCTTAATGATGTGGAAGCATGCATGGGTATAGAGTCCCTATTTTTTAAATAGAGATATTAAGGTTATATAAGATACACAAGCATGGTCCACATTGTATATTGTGTAAAATATTTACCTTATAATTTTCACCAACATAAAGTAATCCAGTCAATCTAATTAATGCATAAGGATATGGTACCAACATTAGAAAGATTTTTACATAGGTTGATATGGGGTTCAACCTATGAAGAATAATTTGGTGTCGTAGGATACATCAAAGTGTCTCAAATGAGTAAAGAATTGAATAATAAATAATTATTCTAATGCCACCAACCTCGTTTAGGCTAATTTATATAATATGGGTGTTCCCTAATTATGGACTATAAATATATTTTTATAAATATTGATTCATAGTCTATAAGCTCACAATATCAAAATGATGTGGCAAGGCTTTCTTGACTTCAAAAAGTCTCTGAATAGCTTTATAAGCCTACATTATTCTTGTATATGTTGAGAAGAAGTATAATTATGCAAATTTACAAGGCTAAACATCAATCAATCATCAACCCATAGATAGGAATGATCCCCATTACTATTATCTTTTAGCTTATGGATAATTAGTACTAGATGTAGCCTAATTTATTCAAAATTTTGTTAACAAAATATTATATTTGTGCAAAAACGTGAATGCTTAACATTAGATGGATAGCTTATATAAAATAAAATATATAAATTCCATAATTTCATAAAATTTAATATTAAACTTATTGAAAATCTATTTTATTAAAAAAAAATTATGAAAAATTCAGATTTTCTTACCATATTTTTGGGGGGAAAATAACATTTTGGAAATAGAATTAAGGGTACTCTACAAAAAACTAAAAATGTTTGATGATTCCAAATTTTCATTTAATTTCTGAGGTTCAAATTAAATTTTTAAAATTTTTAAAATAAGAAAACTTTGATTGTATATTAACACATAATATAAAATATATACATTTTGGATGATTAAGAGTGCCACTTAAAACTAATTCGTTATAATCCCAAATAAATCTCCAAAAAATTAATAATTTCAAAAGATTCAAAAAAATCATTATAATTCCTTATTATTTTGTAAATCAATATATAATAATCTCTTAATAAAATCATCTACAATTAAAAAAGTATTAAAAAAAAGGTACATAAAATTAACTAAATTTATGTTTTTAATAGATGTTAAAACTCAAATTAGTCTACTATGTATCTGTTATTTATTAAATGTATAAGTAATTATCGAAGTTACTTTTCAAATCATGTACATGCTAAAATATAATAATACTAAATTTAAAATTTACAAAAATATTGAATGTTAAAATAAAATGAAATTTTTGGTTTCTAGATGGTATATTTTTCCACATGTATTATTATAACATGTTAGTTATAAATGAAGATACTTATAAGATACTTATTCCACGTGTGACATTTATATTTCCAAGTGTATGATATGTTGACACATTAGCTAACATGGTGGCTGATGTTTTAACATGGTTCAAGCTTGAAATGTGTTACCTAGTGTGTCCTAATGTTGCACAAAGTGTCCATGTTACTATTAGATATTGTAAAAATAATTTTTGATTTGTGATATGCATATTGATATGTTGAAAAATTATGTAAGGGTGTTGTAAAGGCTACACAAGTGATGTGCATGGCCTTAGTAGTACACATATTATTCAAGAATGTAAGAGCATGCATTGTATACTTCATATTGATGTGGAAGAGTAAATGGGTATATATTATCTATTTTTAAAAAGAGGCATTGAGGTTATATGGGATGAAAAAGCACGGGCCATATTGTGTATTTATTAAAATATTTACTTTGTAATTTTTACCAATTTAAATAGATCCAGTCAAGCTAACTAATGCATAAACATATGGCACCAACATTAGAATGATGGTGCGTAGGATAATATGGGGTTAAACCTATGAATAATAATTGGCATCATAGGATACATCAATTTGTCTCAAATGAGTGAAGCATTGAATGAAAAATAATTCTTCTAATGTCACCAACTTGGTTGAAGCAAAATTATGTAATATGAGATACATTTTATGGGTGTTCCCTAATTATGGAATCTAAATATTGTTTTATAAATATTGACCCATGGTATATAAGTTCACAACATTGAAATGATGTGGCTAGGCTTTCTCGACTTCAAAAGGACTATGAACACCTCTAGAAACCTATATTATTATTATGCTCATAAAAAGGAGAATTATTCAACCTTACAGGGTTGAACATTAATCAATCATC